>JAWPHD010007045.1:0-135206 GCA_037043455.1 Cyrtodaria siliqua | reverse complement strand
GAAGGTTTGCCACCACCAATTGCATGTAAACAGAATCGAATGTAGTTCCTATAATACAAAGTAATCCCTCCTTTTTTGATGAAAATGGGCATTATAAGTAGGGTAAAACTGCATCCATGCCAATTTCTATTCGATTTTGTGGTTGTATGTATAAGAAGAGTATTAATAGGTTTTACTGGATCACTGATGAATATTTTCGAAATTTCGACTCTATGCTTACACTTTGTGAGCAGCTATCAATGAAAACAGCTGCACCCTTGACCTGTTTAGTAAACAAACAAGAACTTTCTTACATGTATTGTGACCCCACATTTCTGGTGATTTTTCAAGTCGGAAATTAGATTTCTATATGAAAATTACACTGCTGCATTATCCATACTTGATCATTAATATGCGACATTTTAACATTGGTGTCAATGGGGAAAATAATAAGTGGTTTCATACCTGGAAACGTCGCCTTGGCATAAGGTAGAATATGAGATACTATTACGACACGCTGCCTTAAACAAACGCGCAGGTTCAAATTCTGATTAAAACAACGTCAAAACATTCATTCTTTTTATGCCCCCGAAATTTTTTTCAGGGCATATAGTAATCGCACCGTCCGCCCGGATTCCGTCATTCCGCAGTTCGTGTCCGGACTGTACCTTCAAAACCACTGCATGGATTTTTGATTGACTTAGCACAAGTGATCACCATAACAAGACGATGTGTCGCGCGCAAAACCCAGGCTTGTACCTCAAAGGTCAAGGTTACACTTGAAGTTTATATGTCATAAACAGGTACGTTATTTCGTGTCCGGACCGTAACGTCATAACCCCTGCAGGGATTTTTAAATTACTTGGCACAAGTGATCACCATAACAAGACGATGTGTCGCGCGTAAAACCCAGGTCCGTACCTCAAAGGTCAAGGTCACACTTGCAGTTCATAGGTCCAAAACTGGTACGCAATTTCGTGTCCGGACCGTAATGTCACAACTCCTGCAGGGATTTTTAAATAACTTGGCACAAGTGATCACCATAACAAGACGATGCAAAACCCAGGTCTTCAAGGTCAAGGTCACACTTGGAGGTCAAAAGTCAAACTGTGTCTGGTCAATAACTCTGGCATTCATGGACGGATTTTCAAATAACTTGGCACAAGTGCTCACCACAAGACGATGCGTCGCGCACAAAATCCAGGTCTGTGGCTCCAAGGTCAATGTCACATTTAGAGGTCAAAGGTCAAATCGTGTCCGATCAATAACTTTTGCATGCCTGGACGGATTTTTAAATAACTTGGCACAAGTGCTTACCACAACCAAACACGTGTCTTGCACAAAATCCAGGTCCATGGCTCCAAGGTCAAGGTCATACTTAGAGGTCAAAGGACACTTCGGGGGCATTTATCACTGACAGTGATATTTTTTGTTAATCGTTTTTATTCTCTTTGCTAAATCAACAGCGACAACATGACGCTAGATCGATCTTTGCACAACGTGTTGCATGTCGTTTTTACAGCTTAGTGTTATAACTACGCCTAGTCGTTGTAACTATATGATTAGTATTGTACCATTTGGTCTATTATAGATGTGTTACATGATTTACGATCCTCCCACTTGTATCATACGTCATATGTAAATAATGATGCATAATGTTTTGCCGTGTGATTTATGTAGTTAATAAAGCGTTTAAACCAATGAAACTGTGTATTCTATATGCATTTGATTCTCCAAGCCCCGTTACTCTGCCAAAAATCATTCAACCGGAACCTCCAGACAATATGCGCTACAAGACACCATACTGATACTTCCTATAAAGTTCCATGAAAATCGGATGAAAAACGTAGGAGTTAAGTCGACAAGAAAACGGGCCAGACGGACATACATACATACGGACATAAAACATACATACATACATAAATACATACATACATACATACGGACGGACATGGCGGCAACTATGAAAGCATGTGTTACAGAGTTGTTGTTGTGGCGTCCATTCAGCAAAATAGTTGGGGTCATCATTTTGGACAAAAACAAGAGGCTGAATGATCTTTCAAAGATCATTCAGCCAGAACATATATACGCAACTAGGCTTTGTACTGATCATCCCTGCCAAGTTTCGTTGAAATCCAGGAGAACTTGTCCATACAAAGTTAGTGTATTAAAACCTTTAAGGGGTCAAAACTCTGCCAAAATTCATTCAAACAGAACACGGCAATGACAGGTGCAACTAGGCTTGGTATTGATCATCCCCGCCAAGTTCAGAAGAGACTAATCTAGACAAAGTTTGTGTATTAAAACCTTTAAAGGGCCATAACTCTGCCAAAAATCATTCAACCGGAATATGATGATATGCCCAACTAGACTTGATACTGATCATCCTTGTCAACTTTCGTTGAAATCCAGCCAGGGGTTCAGGAGAACTAGCCCGGAAAAAGTTTGTGTATCAAAAACCTTTAAATTGAATTGGGGTTTTAAGGCGCACCAACACATGACAAGGTTATATGGCGCCTAACAGGCATGAAAATGCCAGGCTCATCTTTCATGTACATCGAGATAAAACATGGAAAATTGGCCTAGAACCTTCTCACCCTGAACTGCAGAGTTGCTGCAAATTTAAAGGGTCATAACTCCGGCAAAAACCTGTAAACAGGAACGCGACGACAATATGCACAACTAGGCATAGTGCTGAGCATCCCTGCAAAGTTTCATTGAAATCTGGAGAGGGGTTCAGGAGAACTAGTCCAGATAAACATTGTGTATTTAAAGCCTTTAAAAAGCTGTAAACCGGAGCGCGGCGATGATATGCACAACTAGGCTTGGTGCTGATCATCCCTGCAAAGTTTCGTTGAAATCTGGTGTGGGGTTCAGGAGAGCTAGTCCAGACAAAGTTTGTATTAAAACTTTTAAAGGGTCGTTACTCTGCCAAAAAACATTCAACCAGAACACGGCGATGATTTGCACAACTAGACCTGGAACTGATCATCCCTAAAATGTTTTGTTTAAATCCTGCCAGGGGTTCAGGAGAACTAGTCAGGACAAAGTTTGTGTATTAATACCTTTAAGGGCCATAACTCTGCCAAACTCATTCAACTGGAACACGGTGACGATATGTACAACTAGGCTTGGTACTGATTATCGCTGCAGTTTCACCGAAATCTGGTCAAATAAAGGCCCTTTCGTCTTAATGAGGCCAACATATAGCATATTTCAGAAAATCAAGGGCCGTAACTCCAGTGTAAATTGTCCAATCTGGCTCGTTATCAAACGTGTCTAAACTTCCATTGATATTAACAATCTGGTAAAGTTTGGTAAAGATTGGATGATAAATGAAGGCCCTATCATCTTAATGAGGCAAAATGTAGCGTTTTAACTAAATCAAGGGCCACAACTCCGCTGTTACTGGTCCGATCTGGCTGGTTTACGAACTTGTCTGAGCTTTCATTGATATTAATAATCTGGTAAAGTTTGGTAAAGATCGGATGATAAATGAAGGCCCTATCATCTAAACGAGGCAAAATGTAGCGTTTTTAACTAAATCAAGGGCCATAACTCCGCTGTTACTGGTCCGATCTGGCTGGGTTACGAACTTGTCTGAGCTTTCATTGATATTAATAATCTGGTAAAGTTTGGTAAAGATCGGATGAAAAATGAAGGCCCTATTGTGTTAACAAGGCAAAATATAGCATTTGTAACTAAATCATGGGCCTTAACTCCGCTGTTACTGGTCCGATCTGGTTCGTTTTCGAACTTATGAGCAGTCATTTCGAGCTTGTCCGAGCTTTCATTGATATTAACAATCTGGTAAAGTCTGGTAAAGATCGGATGAAAAAAGAAAGCCCTATCGTCTTAACGAGGAAAAATATAGCATTTTTAATGATCAGGCTGGTTTTCGAACTTGTCCGAGCTTTCATTGATATTAACAATCTGATAAAGTTGGTTAAAGATCGGATGAAAAATGAAGGCCCTACCGTCTTAACGAGGCAACATATAGCATTTTTAGGTAAAAGTTAATGGACAGACGACAGACAACTAGCCATCACATAAGCTTGGATGGCCTTTGACCAGTAGAGCTAAAACGGAAAGCAAGTGTTGCAATCAAAGGAAGTAGACAAACAAATATGTATTTTTCTCTGATGCTGCTTTATGGGTGATATTTCGCATCAGCTTGACATATCCATCTATTGCTATAACAGCCATGTTAGCCACAAGAGCGCCTACAGGCCCTCTTGGTTCGGTTTTTAGAAATACACGGTGATATCAAAAACATACTTCTTGATTTATTCTAATAAAGTGTTTATCAAAGGGACTAGAGGCGACCTAGAAGAGTGGTGTCAATCCAAAAACAAGTGAAAACCTTCATAACTTGCGCAAGTTTCATATTACATTATAAGTAAGCCGCATGTTACATTCTAGTTAATTATTGTGAATAAAAATATTGTGTCGGTAAAGCGTGACGACTCAGCTGCATTTTGCTGCTAAATCATAAATATTAATTCAAATGGGGATTTTCTTGCTAACATTTGTACATAATTCATGTAATTCAAATAAAGTGTACTTCTGTCACAAAAGAAGAAGTTAGAAAAGCCTTAAAGCATCATACGAATTGCTGTTAATGAACAAAACTAGCTGTGTCGTCTCATTTTCCGAACCAAACAATTTCACTAACAATAACTAAATTGTGCGGAAAAAGGATCCTAGTTTAGTGCATATGAATCTGAATCATATCATATTGTATTCGCATTTAGATCGACACCAATAATGCTTCAAGATCACCTCCAGTTCCTTTAACAAACAGGATCTTTCAGACAATATAAGGAAGGACTCTTGCAAAACGATATAGCAGACAATAAGTTCAGTATTTTGTTTTATTTCATCACAATATTAGTCCACAATCTAAAGGAGGTAAATTGTGCATTCAGTGAATGTTCACCAGGCAATGTTATAAAGGTATGTATGTCCACTATAAAAGGCTTTTTCTAGAAAAATCTAAAATCTGAAAAAAGTCACGATGAACATGGGTAATATCAATCAAAATATCTCCAGATTGCGCTTGTTCTGTGTATGTTGTCGGAGGTACTCATGTATTTTTTTTCTTCTTTTTTACCATTTTATTTTCCTCAAAACAACTTACTTAAAGAAACTAACCCACCAAATAACGGCAAAATTACACCACAAAACCATGTATAAAACTCCATCAAGGTGTTTTGGGTCATAAAATAATTTCACAACAACCAGATTTACTCACGTGTACGGTGTTTTATTAGCAATTTCAATTGTACAATTCTTCCTTACTAATAAACTGACTAAAGTCTCCTTAAAATTACCGGTATTTCAGAGAGGGGGCGAAACAGTGGGAAAATAGCTTCAAAAGGGTTAATTGTGAAAAAAGGCAAAACATTAAGTCAAGTAGCAAAATCCAACCCCTTCACTGTGGTCCACCCACTCTGCAGCCATCCTCCCACACACAAACACACATACACCACACACCCACCATCATAATCCACTTGACAGTCTGTGTACAGAGAATGTTCCAAGAAATGGGCAGATTTGGGCTTGAAGTATGGAGCTTTTGTGTTGGGCCTTATTGTTGCATAATTGTATGCAAGCATTTTGCTTAACCCTTAACCCACTAAGGGCGACTACAATAGCCTTTGCATGTAATTCGCAGGCTGATCAGGGTTTACAATGTCTGGCTGCTCATCAGTCATATCTCCAAAACACCCCTTTGTAACATAAATGGAATGGTCTAAATTAAAGAAAGGACAATCAATTATATATATGTAGGGTGTTAAGGGTTAAGCAAGATTAATCCATCTTCTGAATAAAAAAAGGTTAAGTTTTTTTGTTGTTCTTTTTTTATCAACCTCTGAAATTTATGAGGTATGGCCCCACCCCACATCTCCCTCACCCCAACCCCTCTCCTATACCATGACACAGCCACAATGTTTCCCTAGAAATTGTCACAAAAGCATCCATATTTAGTCAGCACATATATTTCACGCTTCTACTGCATCCTGGCTAGATGTGTCTTCATATAATGCCCTTCGTTTTTGCATCGCCAGATTCTTGTAGTATTTGTAGTCATAATCTCGGAAGGGGACGTGTTTCTCTATGAGACCTGAAATGGAAGAAAACATTTTGATTCTTTAGGCTCATTTGTTTTGTAATCTGTATATTTATTTTAAGAAACTACTGTATTTTTTCTAACTAGAGCTCCTTACTTAATAGAATAGAATAGTTTATTTCAAATCCAATAGGCATCTGCCCGTGAGGTAAAAATATGATATAATAATGACAGACAGTGATATTTTAAGACACAAATAAGCAATAATACAAAACTGAAATACGCATAACAACAGCCTGGTATGCATTATCACAATGAATAATTAATATGAACTTCTATCGTGGAGAAGGTGTTCACTATGTAGTAAACATATCTTGCGACCTTTATTAAACATCTGCTTAATATTTTGCCTCAAAAGTAGGACATGTTATATATAAACTTATCCGCACATACACACACTTAAACCCTTAAATACATACTCGCACAAATATACTAATACAGTACTGACAAAATAAATAATCGTGCTAATTATCAAAATATAATATTTCATTTCTTAATTTAAATGCCTTGTAGATGAATATACCCAATTTGTTTAAAACCGACATATTTTGACTTTTTAACAATTCAACAAGTTTAAACATATTTGGTCTTCTCCAGTAATATGGATGAATATATAACAACCTTAGTTCCTTATATAAACTGCACTCCAGAATGAAGTGATATTCATCTTCTAAAATATCACATATCTTACACTTTCGTTCGTGGAAAGGAGTACTAGTTGGTCTTGACAATCTGCCAGCTTCAACCTCTAATCTACGAGATGATACTCTGAACTGTGCAAAAACCTTTAAATACTTACAAATATGTATTTTTTCTAAATATGGCTGAAGCCTAAATTCATAGATATTTCTATAAAATAATGCACGACTAGAATTTTCAAGTCTACTATGCCAGTCTTGTAAAAAATGGTCATGAATTCTCTGTTTTGCAACAAATAAGAATAATTTAGGTTCACCAACACTTTGGTTAACCCAGACTTCATAAAAACCCAGGGATGCTAATAAATCCTGAAGTAGTGTTACCCAACTTATTTCGTTCGTTAGTATTTCTAAATCTAATAAAAGCATGTCATAAACAATTCTAGAATATTTACGTTTTTCAGTATGTAAAAGTTTCAACCGGTATTTAATAATGTTATAAGATCGAGCAAGTTCACCATATATAAAATCTTTTTGAGTTGTTTTTATTGACCCCTAGCATCTTCTTACAAAATTGTATATGAACCCTTTCTATAGCACTTCCTTGAATAAAACCCCAGACCTCGCTACTGTAATTTAATATAGGTGAAATTAATTTATCAAACAAATCTAACCTGTGTTTTGGTGACAAAAACGTGAATTTATGTAAATATTTGTTCATTTTAAAAATTGCTTTCTGAGCTTGTCCCGCCAATGCTGTTTGGGCTGCTGCAAAAGACCCACCTGTTGTAAATACAATTCCCAGGTTAACAAATTTATTTACAATTTCTATTATACTTCCGTTATATGAAAACACTAAGTTCCTGGGTAAATGACCTCCTTTCTTAAAAATCATAACTTTAGATTTTGATGTGTTAACCTTTAATTTCCATCTTTCACAGTATTCAAACATAAAATTTGACCCACTTTGTAAAGCATCTGAAGATTCAGAGAAAAGAACAATATCATCAGCATATATCATCCGCATATAAAAGCATGAATAATTTACAAGTATCAATATCTAAACCTTGGTATCCTTTACGTACAAATTCGTCTTCTATATCATTTATAAATAGTGAAAACAATAGAGGTGATAAACATTCTCCCTGTCGCACTCCCAGTGAACATAAAAACTCATTACTTAGTTGATTACAGTATTTAACTCTTGATTTCACAGCAGTTTACATGGATTTTATGATATTTAGTATTTTCCCACGCAGACCTAATTGAACAAGTTTATACCATAGATTACCTCTAACCACTAATAGTAGTGCCCCATCACCTTTTCCAAAAAAATAAAATAAATAATAACAAGAGGTCAATGACCTTGAAGCTGTACTGATTGATTTTGATTTCAGGAAGTAGTCGCTACAGACTTGTTTTTTGAAAAATTATTTTTAGCCGTGGCGGCCATCTTGAATTTCCGGCCGACCTGAAATTTTGCTAGGATCAATTAGACATCAAGAGCAACACTCCTGTGAAGTTTCATGAAAATCCGTCAAGTAGTTTCACAGGAATAGTCGCTACAAGTTTTCATTATATAACTCTATGTAAACAAAGATGGCCGCTGACAGCCATGTTTAACGTCGAATCAAAATAATGTTTGACTCTGATAACCATCATGTCATGCTGATCATTTTACAAAAAGTCCCATATCAATATCACTTATAGTTTTTCAAGACGTAGTCGCTACAAACTTCTTTTTTAAAAAATCAAATTTTAGCTATGGCGGCAATCTTGAATTTCTGGCCGATCTGAAATTTTGCTAGGATCAATTAAACATTAAGAGCAACATTCCTGTAAAGTTTCATGAAAATCTGCCAAGTAGTTTCAAAGGATTAGTCGCTACAAGTTTTTACTATATAACTCTATGTAAACAAAGATGGCCACTGGCAGCCATGTTTAACGTTGAATCAAAACAATTTTTGACAAGGACCAACATCATGTCATGCTGATCATTTTACAAAAAGTCCAATATGAATATCACTTATAGTCTTCAAGTAGTAGTCGCTACAAACTTGTATTTTGAAAATCTATTTTTAGCCATGGCAGCCATCTTGAATTTCCGGGCGACCTACAATTTTGCTAGGATCAATTAGACATCAAGAGCAACATTCCTGTGAAGTTTCATGAAAATCCGTCAAGTAGTTTCAGAGGAGTAGTCGCTACAAGTTTTCATCATATAACTCTATGTAAACAAAGATGGCCACTTGCAGCCATGTTTAACGTCGAATCAAAATAATGTTTGACTCTGATCATTTTAGAAAAAGTCCCATATCAATATCACTTAAAGTTTTCAAGACGTAGTCGCTACAAACTTCTTTTTTAAAAATCTATTTTTAGCTGTGGCGGCCATCTTGAATTTCTGGCCGATCTGAAATTTTGCTAGGATCAATAAGACATTAAGAGCAACATTCCTGTAAAGTTTCATGAAAATCTGTCAAGTAGTTTCAAAGGAGTAGTCGCTACAAGTTTTTACTATATAACTGTATGTAAACAAAGATGGCCGCTGGCAGCCATGTTTAACGTTGAATCAAAACGATTTTTGACAAGAAACAACATCATGTCATGCTGATCATTTTAGAAAAAGTCCCATATCAATATCACTTATAGTTTTCAAGAAGTAGTCGCTACAAACTTGTATTTTGAAAATTTATTTTTAGCCGTGGCGGCCATCTTGAATTTCCGGCCGACCTGAAATTTTGCTAGGATCAATTAGACATCAAGAGCAACATTCCTGTGAAGTTTCATGAAAATCCGTCAAGTAGTTTCAGAGGAGTAGTCGCTACAAGTTTTCATTATATAACTCTATGTAAACAAAGATGGCCGCTGGCAGCCATGTTTAACGTCGAATCAAAACGATTTTCGACAAGGACCAACATCATGTCATGCTGATCATTTTAGAAAAAGTCCCATATCAATATCACTTATAGTTTTCATGAAGAAGTCGCTACAAACTTGTTTTTTAAAAACCTATTTTTAGATCTGGCGGCCATCTGGGATTTCACATCAACATGAATTTTTGCTAGGATCAACTAGACTTCATGGGCAACATTTCTGTAAAGTTTCATGAAAATCCATTCAGTAGTTTCAGAGGAGAAGTCGCTACAAAAAAAAGTTTACGGACAGACGGACAGACGGACGGACGGACAGATGGACGCCGGACGCCGCACCACGGCATATGCTCTGCTGATCTCTGATCAGTAGAGCTAATGATAAAAAAGAAAAAAGAAGAAGAAAATCTTCAAAATTGAATACATTTTCGAACTTTTGTATCCACTCTAATAGATTTTTATACATATATGTTTTTTAAACCTTACAGGAGCGTTCGCTATTGTCAGCGAACTTCTATCCATGTGTCAAGGTCATAAAAAATGTACATGTATATATGCCGATTAAAAGTCTAGATGTATTCATGGGTACTTAAAACACTCGTTATTAAATATGCGTAAAATCAAGAGTTCGTCACTCATAATTTGATGCGAATGGCAACAGGTAATTTCTGCAGGTAATCTGGAGAGCACAAAAATGTGAAGTCATAGTCACATGTATTGAATAAAATTAACCTACAGTGGTGACCGTGTTGAGAATAAACAGTAATTGGTAAATTATAAAGTTTGTCTGTTGTTGGCGGGATAGTGGCTTAAAATAAAACATCTTACATCAGCGCTGGCTAAATATTTAATTTATAAAACAAAGTTGGATAAAATAATAGGATGTCGGCTGTGGGGAGCATTGTATTAATTTTATCCAACAAGGTTAATAAATTCAGTATTTGATAGGCACGAATGTGAGATTCTATGTATCACATAACTCCAGAAATGTCACTATTATTAATGTAGCAGCCTATATTATATATATACATTCGGTGTCGTAAGATGAAGTGATATATTTTGTATGATGATGTCGTATGTTGCTTTTATCATTATGTAATACGTGCAACATATGAGAGCTCTATGCTTTGTTGTTTCTAAGAAGAATTTTTTTAAGTTTTTCTCTAGTATACAGTCTAAAACACTTTTAACAAAATGTCAAAATTTGAAAAAACTTATGAGGCCATAAGCTTATTGAAAAAAAAGCAATTATAGACCTCTTTTTTTAAAAACTGTCCGACATAACTCTTTGTTAAATGGTGACCATAGGAGCAGGGCCAGATTTGACCCCAGGGTCACCATTAGAACAAACTTGGTCATTCGACTGTAACATGACAACGATATGTACAACTAGGTTAGACTACATGTCAGTAGTGTAACTATTTACTGGTCCTTTGGGATCATCAAGCCCATTCTGTGTTACTTTAAAGTAGAATATCGCTTAAGCCGGTGCTAGGAGGCGTGAGAGGTGTTGCATCTTATAATTCCCTCTTAAGAACAGACTCAATAAAACCAAGGGTTCCAAGGGATCACCTTTTCAATATTTATTGTTACTGATCATTCCTACCAAGTTTGTTTGAAATCTGGCAAGGGGTTCAGGAGACATAGCCCAGACAAAGTTTGTGCATTAGAAACTTTAGAGGGCCATAACTCTGCCAAAAATCATTAGACTCCAATAGTAGGACATGCAGTAACCACTATTTGATGAAAACAGGGTTTTTTCTTACAAATAGGGGAAGGCGCCCAGGCCCTTTCAGAGGGGAAAAAACGTGCGATTTTTTCGATTTAGGGGGAAAATTTTCTTGCGGTAATTTTGCCAGTTGTGTGACATCGCTGATAAAAGTTCACAAAAAAAACATAAACCACAACAGTTACTTCCCTTGTTATTAGTCATTGTCGTAAAGGTAAACCGTAAAGTGTTCTACGATAAACAATTGCGAAGTGTCGAAGGCGATTTTTTTTTTTTTTTGTCCATGATTTTTTTTTTTTTTTTTTTTTTTTCAAAATAGGGGAAAACTGTAGGTTCCCCAGATAGGGGAAGACGCCGGTATCCGGTGTCAGTCATATAGTAAAAAACACACCTGGAAAATGATTTGATTTCACCAATTAATCCACAATCTTGGATTTCTGTTTTAAGCCACAGTGCTAACCATTACAGTACTGTGTCACCCTGCAGACAAACCAATTATAGGGTTAAGTGTATCGAAATTTTGAATCTTGTGAGGGTATATCAGCCGTTTTATGGTCGCAAATGTTGTCTTATGGTGACGCATTAGCAGAGCCACTAAATATAATTTGCGACCGTTAAACGACTGATATACGAGGGTCAACATATCAATACTTGTTAACCTGTTTCTAACACATGTTAGTGTTTTTGACAGTTTTACTCATAAACGCTTTGAAATAAAACTAAATGACGCCACGTTTTTGAGGTTAACGTCACATGACTGGATTTGCAACAGGCACTATTTAATAGGCGTAAATGTTTGACGTCAACTAAACAGATTGCTTGATTTTTGTCAAGTGCGTCAGAAAAAAAAGCTTATTTCATGGTTAGCTTTTTATGTTATAGATATAAACATTATGACAAAGTTTGGTAAAGATCTGGAGCTAGAGGGTTAACAAAGCAAATTATAGCATTTTTAAATAATTCAAGGGCCATAACTCTGCAACTGTTTAACAAGTTTTATACCGTAGTCTTGGGCCTTTAATAATTGCATGGTCAGCTTTTTATGTTGTTGTTGACAAAGTCCAGTGTTCTTGGTGGGCAAAGGTTCACCACTGAGTTCAGATGTCAGTTGTTTCAACAACTTTAAGTTCTGAAATTAAAGAAAGTCACATTTAGGTCAGGAAGTTTTATTAAAGACAGTATATAGGCCACATTGCAGCGCAACTGAAAGGCAGAATATGCTTATTAACACATAATGAATGAATGAATGAATGAATGAATGGTATTTTACGGCACCCCGACACATAAATAGGTCATATTGTGCGCAAAATTTGATGAAAAATGAAGAAATGAAGTATGAATTAAAAATTAATGTAAATATATAAAGATAAAACTATTAAAAAATAAGGGATGATAAGGTGTAATATAAACTATGTATGTAAACATAAACTGAAACAGTCGATGAAGCACTCGGAAGCATTACAACTTAAAAAATTAAGCTAACAAATAACATGAATAAAATTAAACTGTACACACTATGCTGAATAAATATTTGTGTACTATTTATGCTGTATCCCCTATATGCTGCGCCGACGCTTAGCACAAGACAGGAAGTATGCAGATCCAAATGGTTTATTTATAGAACAGCTAATGTTTATGTAAACACAAGAGTTAATTAACGAAGCATACGTTTCTAATCAGTTGTTTCTATTAATGGCTGGGTATATCAGGGGATTTAATGCAAATCTGAAGGTAATATTATACACAAATACTTGACTTTAAAAATAATCCGAAAAAAATGACAAGGCAAAAACAAGACGCCCAAGCGAGCCTGTGGATGCTCTACTTGCTAACATGGCTCTTATAACAGGTAATGTAAATACAGCTTATAGGCTATATTGCTGCACAACTTGAAAATCATCGAAATTTTGTTTGTTTTGTTTGTATGATGTTTTACGTTATTTTCAACACATGAAGGGTTATATATGATGTTTTTTTGTGGTGGAGGCAGACCACCCACTTTTCCTGGGTAGAACCAGTACTGTTCACCTCCCGCCATCCGTAAGAATTGATATTTCCTCACTTACAAGTCGAGCTCCCAATGGGATTTGAACCCGCAGCGGTGAGAGGCGAAGGCTTACAATGCAACGTCATTAACCATTCGGCCACAGAGATGCTCAAAATCATCCAAATGACGACAAGGCAAAGAGCATGTTTTTGCTCGCCTGACCGATCCTTTTTTATTGTTTATAATTTTTAACAAGAGCTGTAGTCAGGAAAGGGCCGACTGATATACCATGGCGGGGGAAGTGTACTTAACACGGGCCGACTGATATACCATGGCGGGGGAAGTGTTCTTAACACGGGCCGACTGATATACCACGGCGGGGGAAGTGTACTTAACACGGGCCGACTGATATACCATGGCGGGGGAAGTGTACTTAACACGGGCCGACTGATATACCACGGCGGGGGAAGTGTACTTAACACGGGCCGACTGATATACCACGGCGGGGGAAGTGTACTTAACACGGGCCGACTGATATACCACGGCGGGGGAAGTGTACTTAACACGGGCCAACTGATATACCATGGCGGGGGAAGTGTACTTGACACGGGCCGACTGATATACCATGGCGGGGGAAGTGTACTTAACACGGGCCGACTGATATACCACGGCGGGGGAAGTGTACTTGACACGGGCCGACTGATATACCACGGCGGGGGAAGTGTACTTAACACGGGCCGACTGATATACCACGGCGGGGGAAGTGTACTTGACACGGGCCGACTGATATACCACGGCGGGGGAAGTGTACTTAACACGGGCCGACTGATATACCACGGCGGGGGAAGTGTACTTGACACGGGCCGACTGATATACCACGGCGGGGGAAGTGTACTTAACACGGGCCGACTGATATACCATGGCGGGGTTAGTGTACTTAACACGGGCCGACTGATATACCACGGCGGGGGAAGTGTACTTAACACGGGCCGACTGATATACCATGGCGGGGGAAGTGTACTTGACACGGGCCGACTGATATACCATGGCGGGGGAAGTGTACTTAACACGGGCCGACTGATATACCATGGCGGGGGAAGTGTACTTGACACGGGCCGACTGATATACCATGGCGGGGGAAGTGTACTTAACACGGGCCGACTGATATACCACGGCGGGGGAAGTGTACTTAACACGGGCCGACTGATATACCATGGCGGGGGAAGTGTACTTGACACGGGCCGACTGATATACCACGGCGGGGGAAGTGTACTTAACACGGGCCGACTGATATACCATGGCGGGGGAAGTGTACTTAACACGGGCCGACTGATATACCATGGCGGGGGAAGTGTACTTAACACGGGCCGACTGATATACCATGGCGGGGGAAGTGAACTTAACACGGGCCGACTGATATACCATGGCGGGGGAAGTGTACTTAACACGGGCCGACTGATATACCATGGCGGGGGAAGTGAGCTTAACACGTGCCGACTGATATACCATGGCGGGGGAAGTGAACTTAACACGGGCCGACTGATATACCATGGCGGGGGAAGTGAACTTAACACGGGCCGACTGATTTACAGCGGCGGGGGAAGTGTACTTAACACGGGCCGACTGATATACCATGGCGGGGGAAGTGTACTTAACACGGGCCGACTGATATACCGCGGCGGGGGAAGTGTACTTAACACCAATTTGTTCTGCCTAACAGCTATTTCTAATTTGGGGATTTCTTTTAATTATTGCACTGTATAGGAAACTGGTAATGTTCCATCTATATCTATAAATTACAGGGTTCTGGAAATATTTTGAAAATCCACTTGCCCAGGGCAAGTGGATTTTCAAAAGTCACTTGCCCTGCCCAAAATGTCACTTGCGCCACATTTAAGAACACTTGCCCCAAAAACTGCTGTTCTACCAATATTTGTGTGATGTGTGTTAAACGGGATGGACCGCCGCATAATTTGGAACATTATAATTAGCTGGAAAAGAAAGGGAGAATGTGTTTTATTGTATTAGTTTAATAATACATTGTATTTATTAATATAAAAAAAATCAAAACTCTTTAATTTTCTGCTTTGTGTCGATTAAATATGTGTTTTACTTAAATGATGAAGGTGACAGTGTACAAACTCATTTTATCTACCCCCATCCACCTCCATCCACCACACACACAGATACCGGCCCATTATGTGATGATCAACCAAAAAATTGCTTGGCAGCTTGTTTGGATGGAACTTTTAATGTCACAGTGTGTACAATTACTAGTACCCCCCCCCCCCCCCCCACCCCCACAATATCTGTAAAGTTGCTATGCCTTTGTATTTGAACTAATGGGAACTAGATGAAAGCAAGAGGCATGCACAGGGTTTAAGAAGTAGTAGCAGTAAGCTTATTTATCTAAAGCAAAAGTTCAGAACTCGAGGACAAGGTACCGTGTTGTTTTTTTTGAAATCGCAAAAACTCATGACATGCGCATATCGCTAAGTTTTGCAACTTATTTGTGTAGTATGCACTTCTGCATATGTTTAATTACAGACAATATCAATGAAATACACTAAATACCTCATAAAATCGCATAGATAACCATGTGCCAGGATAAATTGTGATCTACTGTGTGGTTTTCAAACGGTGTGAAATGCGTGTGCGAGTTAATTAGTTGTTTATTGAAATAATGCATGGGCGAGAATGTTGATTGTACCGAAAGTTGTTTGATCTTATTAACAATCGCTCCCGGCGAAAAACGGAAAATTAGGCCTAAAAGCCTGATGTCCTCCCTTTAAAGAGTGGATCTCAAAATTGTAAAAGTTCTGTGCTTATAAAGATGAAGGCTGAGTTTGAAAGATACGTTGAAAATTGTTACCACAAGTGTTTAAAAACCTTGCAGAATGTGATTTTTCAAAGAATTTTATTGGCAGCCATATTAAATTAAAATCATTGATCTCTAAATCAAACTCAGGCAATGTTTGTGCTCACAAAGGTGCGTTCTAGTTCTCGACCACCGCAGGAATTGTTGGGAATCACTCTCGAATAAATTTCCTTATCCTATATTAATCTCCTTAACCTATAATCACCTTATCCTACAATCTCCTTATCCTATATTCTCCTTATATAATCTACTTACACTATATTAACCTCCTTACCCTATAATTTCCTTATCCCATAATCTCCTTACCCTATAATCTCATTATCCCATAATCTCCTTACCCTATAACCTCCATACCCTATACCATTAACCTCCTTAATTTAATTTCCTTATCCTATAATCTCATTACCCTATAATCTCCTTTCCCTATAATCTCCTTACAATGCAATCTCCTTATCCTGTTATCTCCTTACCCTATAATCTCTTAACCTATATTAATCTCCTTATCCTATAATCTCCTTTCCATATAAACTCCTTATTCTATAATCTGCTTTCCATATAATCTCCTTTCCCTATAATCTCCTTACAATGCATTCTCCTTATCCTGTTATCTCCTTATCCTATAGTCTCCTTTCCCTATAATCTGCTTACCCTATAATCAATTACGAGGTAGTCATCACGGCAGATTGGACAGGCACTTCCAGTGGACACCAAACCTCCTCTCTGAAACATAGAAGAAATTCATATTGAATACTAGTAGGGGAGTAGTACCTTCTCTTCCTTTTTTATAATACTTGGGTGTTTAACCACTATTTTTCAGCTCATTTTAGGTTATGTACGACAGTCGATGTTTAGTGGTGGAGGCAGGCCACCCACTTACTCCTGAGTAGAACCAGTACTGTACACCTGCCTAAGATTTAAACAGTGGCATAATGCGCTTTTTATATACTTGCATGATATAAAATGACCACAAAATATTACAGGTTTAGAGATAAGAATTTCGCAGGATTAAATGACGCCAACACTGTGCTTTGATATACATGGGAATTGTTTAATGGCGCCGAGTGTCGCTTCTCCGGCAACTTTCAGTGACATTTAGGCTCAAGTATGGTTACATCACCAACATATGGTTGATCTTCTGCAAGTACATGTGCTTTGTGGGAAACAGAACTAAATACATAACAAGAGGTTTTAATAGCTAGATCAGCATTCCTGTGAAGTTCCATGAAAATCTGGTAAGTAGTTTCAGAGGAGTAGTCGCTACAAGTTTATATTATATAACTCTATGTAAACAAAGATGGCCGCTGGCAGCCATGTTTAATATCGAAATAATTTTCAAAAAGGACCAACATCATGTCATGCTGATCATTTTAGAAAAAGTCCCATATCAATTACTTATAGTTTTCAAGAAGTAGTCGCTACAAACTTGTTTTTTAAAAATCTATTTTTGGCTTTGGTGGAAATTTTCACATTTTTTCTAAGATCAACTAGATATCATGGGCAACATTCCTGTAAAGTTTCATGAAAATCAATCCTGTAGTTTCAGAGGAGTAGTCGCAACAAAAAAAGTTTAGGGACATACGGGCGGAAGGACGACGGATACCGCACCATGACACAGAGCTCTCATATATTACAAGTAGCATCAGCTAATGGTCCTCTACCAAGTTTGTTCAAATGGTGACTCTGGGGTCAAATTTGGCCCCGTCACAGGTGTCACAGTTTTACATAGGAAAAAAAATCAATAAAATCTTTTTCTCTGAAACTAAAAGAGCCAGAGGTTTAATATTTTGCATTAATATAAGCTTATGGTCCTTTACCAATTTTGTTTAAATGGTGACCCTGGGGTCAGATTTGGCCTCGACCCAGTGGTCACATGTTTTTACATAGACTTGTATAGGTAAAAACTTTTTAAAAAACCTTCTTCTGAAACTGCAAGAGCCAGAGGTTTAATAGTTTGCATTTGCTATAAGCTAATGTTCCTCTACCCTGGGGTCAAATTTGGCCCCGTCCCGGGCGTCACAGTTTTACATAGATTTATATAGTAAAAAAATCTTCTTCTCTGAAACTACAATAGCCAGAGGTTTAATATTTTGCATTTACTATGAGCTTATGATCCTTTAACAAGTTTATTTAAATGGTTGTTCTACATGTTTTACATAGACTTGTATAGGGAAAAACTTAAAAAATATTCTTCTCTGAAACCACAAGGCACACAGCTCTCATATATTACATGTAGCCCTGGAGTCACATTTGGCCCTGCCCAAGGGGTTACACTTTAGCACCTTCATTTTGTACTTGATCTTTACCAAACTTTTTCAGTGTCTTTATATCAACAGCCACATTTCTTGAACAATCTTAACCAAACTTGCACAGATTGTATATGACCATAAGATTTTCGAAGAAGTTTGATAATGGGCCTTTACTCAGATGATCCATTTACGCCATCTTGGCCTTCTTGTTTATTAAGTCAATTACTCACATATCAAAAGCCTTACAGTATTCAAACTTTATACACACTTACATCTATATGGCACCATTATGTTCCTACCCAAATCAGGCCCATATAACTTGCCTTTTAATATTACACTTAACATTTTGTTACTCCATTTTGTAAGCAGCCGATAATCCTTTAGCGGGGCATTCTGGTCCCTTGGACATATTTTCTAGTTTTTTCTATATTTTGGGAGCATCACCCATATCGTCACAACTGGGAAATCTAGCGTGTTTTTTCTTAAAATTGGGAAAAAATACAGTAACACATTCATTTCATAATTGTATCTTTAAAACTGTTCACAGTACATGATAAACAGAGGCATTTAACCTTAACCCGCTAAGCACGACTATAATAGCCTTTGCGTCCATTGTAAACCCAGATCAGCCTGCTATAACTTGCAGCCTGATCAGGGTTTATAATGTCTGGCTGCTGTTCAGTCATTTCCCCCCAAAAAACCTATGTCACATAAATGGAATGGTCTTCATTCAAAGAAAGGACAGTCCATTATATATGTAGTGGGTTAATAGTGTTTCATGCTCAATATGTGTCACACTTTTTTTTTCAATTGGGATTTTTTCCATCAAAATTGGGAAATATAATTATTATTGTATCAGCGGAAAACAAGAGGCCCAAGAGGGCCTGTGGACGCTCTACTGGCTAATATGGCTCTTATGACATCAATGAAGCGAGTGACTATCGTCTTAAAGAGGCAAACTATAGCATTTTTAACTATATCAAGAGCAGTAACACTGTGATTACTGGTCCGATCTGGCTGGTTTTCCAAGTTGGCTAGTAGAGAAAATAAAAATATAAAAAATAAAAAATAAAAATTTAAAAAAAAAATTTAAAAAAAAAATAAATAAATAAATAAATATATATAAAATAAAAAAAATTAAAAAAAATAATTTAAAAAAAAAAAAATTTAAAAATAAATAATAAAAAAAAAAGAAAATAAAAAAATAAAAAATAAAGAAATTAAAAAATTTAAAACAAGCATTGATGTAAAACTGTGACCCCCGGGGCGGGGCCAGATGTGACCCCAGGGTCAGCATTTGAACAAAATTGGTAAAGGACCATAAGCTTATAGCAACAGCAAAATATTAAACCTCTGGCTCTTGCAGTTTCAGAGAAGAAGATTTAAAGTTTTTCCCTATACATGTCTATGTAAAACATGTGACCCTTGGGGCGTGACCAAATGTGACCCCAGGGTCACCATTTGAACAAACTTGGTAAAGGACCATAAGCTTATAATAATTGTAAAATATCAAACCTCTGGCTCTTGTAGTTTCCGAGAAGAAGATTTTTAAAAAAAAAATCCTATATAAGTCTATGTAAAACTGTGACCCTCGGGGCGGGGAAAAATTTGACCCCAGGGTCACCATTTGAACAAACTTAGTAGAGGACCATAAGCTGATGCTACATGTAATACATGAGAGCTCTGTGCCTTGTGGTTTCAGAGAAGAAGATTTTTTAAACTTTTTTCCTATATGTCTATATGAAAAACATGCAAAACCTCAATATACAAACTTTGGACCCCCGAGGCACGGCCATTTTTGACCCCGGGGACTTTATTTGAACAAACTTGATAGTCTAGGCGTTGACGATCATTTTAAAAGAAAAACTGTTGAAATCTGTCAAGCGGTTCTGGAGAAGAAGATTTTTTAAGGTTTCGACCATATATGGTAATGGCAGCCATCTTGGATGTAGCGCTGACCTAATTTTAACAAATCTAAAAAGCATTCATCTAAGGATCATCCATTTGAAGTTTGGTCAAAATTAGCCAAGTGGTTTCTGACGAGAAGTCGTTTGAAGAATTCCCTATACATGTCTATGTAAAACATGTGACCCTTGGGGCGGGGCCAAATGTGACCCTAAGGTCACCATTTGAACAAACTTGGTAAAGGACCATAAGCTTATAGTAAATGCAAAATATCAAACCTCTGGCTGTTGTAGTTTCCGAGAAGAAGATTTAAAAAAAATAATCCTATATAAGTCTATGTAAAACTGTGACCCCCGGGGCGGGGACAAATTTGACCCCAGGGTCACCATTTGAACAAACTTAGTAGAGGACCATAAGCTGATGCTACATGTAATACATGAGCGCTCTGTGCCTTGTGGTTTCAGAGAAGAAGATTTTTTAAAGTTTTTTCCTATATGTCTGTATGAAAAACATGCAAAACCTCAATATACAAACTTTGGACCCCCGGGGCACGGCCATTTTTGACCCCGGGGACTTTATTTGAACAATCTTGATAGTCTAGCCGTTGGCGATCATTTTAAAAGAAAAACTGTTGAAATCTGTCCAGCGGTTCTGGAGAAGAAGATTTTTTAAGGTTTCGACCATATATGGTAATGGCAGCCATCTTGGATGTAGCGCTGACCTAATTTTAACAAATCTAAAAAGCATTCATCTAAGGATCATCCATGTGAAGTTTGGTCAAAATTAGCCAAGCGGTTTCTGAGGAGAAGTCGTTTGAAGAAAAGTTAACGGACGACGGACGACGGACGACGGACGGACGACGGAAGACGGACAACACACCATCCCATAAGCTCTGCTGGCCCTTGGCCAGTAGAGCTAAAAACCCACAATGAACATGATACATGTATCTACTATTACAAGATTATTTAAGCCATACTCACAATGCACTGTTTTCGAGTTTCTGGCTTATATTGACCCCTGAAATTTCTTCTGTAGGGTTGCCAGACAGGTTCATCACCATAGACCTCTCTATATGCTGAAACAAGGGAAACACACAATTTTAATGCTAATATAGGTGTCTAAAATTAAAGGGATGTATAATAGTATATGGCAATCTTGCAGTTTTTATCCAGCATAACAATTAGCACTTTGATTTATTAATTCAGTGTCATTATGACCTTGCTCGAATATTTCATTTTTTTTTTTTTCAATATTTCTTTGTTATTCTTCCATAGGTCATCGTCGGATACCCATGGGCGATATTACATTAATGGAGTATAAGGGAGTATAAATGGAGTATAATATTGCCCTAAGGTATCCGACATTATACTCCATGAATGGAGTATACCGTAATATCGCCCGTGGGTACCCGACGATGACCATTGGTTTAAACATTTTAATTTATGGATACAACTTAATCAACAGTTAGTAATATGCAAAACAATTGGCTTTGAATGATTCAAGTAATTAATATTAAATATTTGAAGTTATCTAGAAAAACTAACAGGATGCCGCAAGATTTAAAAACATCAAGATGTCCCTTAATCAAACTTGTTTCACGATTTAACAAGAGCTGTTGGAGAACAGCGCAGCTCGACTATTCGATTTTTCGATTTTTCAGAGAATAATAAATTATAAAGCTAGTATATACCATCAGAAACCAAGGCTACAACAATGTGGGGTGGGGTTGGGGGCACAACAAGAAGGATCTTGTGGTAATCATAAACGCTTCAAAGGACTGTACCGGTACTATAACAGTTGACAGAACGAAAATATTAATGAGCCTCTGTTAGTGTTTTTTTCCATGAGCCTATCTTTTCCCATATGCCATATAGCCAAAATATTATTTTTCATATGCCATATCATTTTTTTTATTTACCTATTTTTTCCACATAGACAAATTATTTTTCCCCATAAATGATATCATATGAGGCAAATATTTTTTCCAAATGGGTCTCATTAATGATCCATAACAATGCTTATCTGCAGAATTGGATTAGTACTTACCGTTTTTTCCTTAATAGAAGCACCCCACCTTTAATCCTTAACCCGCTAAGCACGACTATAATACTAGCCTTTGCGTCCATTGTAAACCCAGATCAGCCTGCGAGTAACTCGGGGTTTACAATGTCTGGCTGCTGATCAGTCGTTTTCCCAAAACACCCCTTTGCCACATAAATGGAATGGTCTTAATTGAAAGAATAACAGTCCATTATATATATGTAGGGGGTTAAGGGTTAAAAAGGAAAACAAATCTTACCATCACTCTCTATGTATCGAATACTCTGTATTGCATCTACCTCCTTCACTATGTGGTACCTCTTGCCATCCGCTGCTTTTTGACTTCTTAGTTTATGCTTACTTTCACCTGTCTCCTCCTCCTCTTGCCGCTTCAATGCTGAACAACTAAATGGTCGACGTATCACCGTTGGTAACTGAAATTATGATTATATATTTTCATACTTACAATAATGTCTGCTTTTGATGCCATTTCTTTGACCACAGTATTCACATAATTATTTGCCAACTCTCAAATTTGACATGAGAATTGCTTGTGTTTCGACATTGATGTTTGATTTTGATTGGTTTTGCAATAAAGTCTATGGCACAGGAGCTTCGGATCAAATTCAAAATCTATTTACTCGCTAAATGCAAGTAGATTTTGCTGACTTCTATTTACTCGCTAAATGCAAGTAGATTTTGCTGACTTGAGGGTAGAAAATATTAGCACTTGCTCAATTAGTAAAAGAAACCCACTCAACATTACCTATTTTTACAATCCAGGCCTTACAGACACACTATAACCGACTTTAACCTTAGCCAGGCCAAACCCAAAAAATGGAGCATCGAATTAAGAGTTACCAACTCATAATTTATTTTGACGCATATTCAATCATTGGTATTTAATGGACTTGTTTACAAAACTGTACGTTTAATCGGCATATAATTATGCATTATTATATGACATGAACATTTGGCTAGTTTTGATAAACGGTTTTGTAGTATAATTTTGCCATTAGGCCATACAAATTAATTGCAAGATTCTCATCCCTGCCCGCCCCCTTTTTTCAGGCCTCCCCGGTAATTTTTATTTCTTCAATTTTTTTTTTTTAAATAATTGTGTCTATAGAGTTTGGATTCTCAAAATATGTAATTTATATATACATGTATACGTCATCGTCAGTAGGTTTAGAAATGGTGTACACATGTAAAATTTGACTGTTATTGGCAGGATAGCTACTTTAAGGATCCATTTAACAGATTTTAGATGCCCCATCCTTAGAACCTCAGTAGGGTTTAAGATTATTTAAACAAGCAAATCGGTAGAACAGAAGGATGCTCCCAGAAATGTATCCTCATCTTACCCTATGGTCGTGTATCACCCAGCAGTATTCAATTTGAAAAATATAATCCGTGAAGCGAAACCAATAAGTATTAGTACTGTAGTTTTTGAGTTATGGTATTTTGACATCATGTTTTACTAACATTACCACTACAAATGCGTTTGCAAACGAAATTTCGAAATATTTAATGTTAACGCTGAATTACAGTTACTTGAATTTCAAACAATATTCGATTCAAAGGGAGGTAATTTAAGATTGTCCATATTTCATTTTTGTTATCCATGTTTCATTTTTATCCATATTTCATTTTTTTATAGATGGAAAATCTGCGATAAATGGGTCAAATTTTTATGTTTTTTTCTATTATTTCATACCAATTTTATATCTTTAAGCGATCTTTGACTTGTGTTATGTGTTTTATCAGTACATTTCATGTTTTCATATAAAGGGAGGGTAACTCTTAAAAGATGTAACAATTTAAACAAACAAGAAATCCCTGGATTCACATGTCTCACCTAACTGGGGCTTGACTTAAAAATAAAAAGGTCAGTGATGCTTAAATGAAAGTTTGTAAACATTTTAGTAATTAAAAACAATCGAGTTTGCCGTTTGCTGAGATGACATTTAAGTGCATTTGTTTAAAAACAAAATGCCATTCTATTAAAAACAAGAGGCCCAAGAGGGCCTGTGGATGCTCTACTGGCTAAAACGGCTCTTATATCAAGGGTTGTCGACATAAAATTACCATCAGTAGTTTTTTTAAAACATTGCAAAAAACAACAGGATAGGAAGGCCTTAGATCGCTCACCTGGTAATCATGGGCAATATGTCTGCTGTGTCTAGTCTGGCATGGGCATTTTTTAATTTGTCCCACTTTCTTCTATGAATGAAATTTCATAAAAATGGGTGGGGGGAAGGGTTTATATTAACATTCTAAACAAATATGGTAAAGATCAGATACAAAATGAAGTAACTACAGATTTAACAAAGGAAAATACAAAAATACAATATAGCATTTTTCAACAAATCAAGGGCCATAACCTGTCGTTACTAACTAGATCTAGCTGGTTTTTGAACTTGTCCAAAATTTCATTGATATAAAATGCTTTGCACAACTAGATATCTTACTGAGGCTTCCTGCCAAATTTTGTAGAAATCCAACAAGCTGTTTAGGAGGAGTAGCGCCGACAAGAAATTTAAAGTAAAAATGTCAAAGTGCCATAACTCCGTCATAAATCAGCAAACTGGAACAAAAGCGTGATATGCACAACTAGACAGCTTACCAATGCTTCCTGCCAAGTTTCGTCGAAATCCAACAAGGCGTTTAGGAGGAGTAGCGCGGACAAGAAATTCCAAAAAAAATGTAAATAGACTTTAACTCCATCAAAAATCAATGAACCGAAAAAAAAAATGCAATAGGCACAGCAATGCTTCCTGCTAACACGGCGTAATCACCAAAAAAAAATTCCAAAAAATAATAATAATGAAACAAGAAAAAAAAAAATATTCAAAAAAATTCCAAAACAACAACAAAACAAACAAAAGAAATTATTAAAACAATTTTTTTATATTTTTTTTTTAATTAAAACAAAAAATTACTAATAATAAAAAAAAGGCCAAAACATCTGGTAAAGTTTGGTAAAGATCAGATGAAAAATGAAAGCCCTATCGTATTAACGAGGCTGAATATAGCATTTTTAACTAAATCAAGGGCCATAACTCCCCTGTTATTTGTCCGATCTGGCTGGTTTTCGAACTTGTGCGAGCTTTCATTGATATTAACAATCTGGTAAAGTTTGGTAAAGATCGGATGAAAAATGAAGGCCTTTGGCCAGTAGAGCTAAAAATCATCAGCTCAAAAAAGTAGGTCAAGGTCATACATGAAATCCAGGCATCAAAAAAAAAGATGCACTAACGAAGACACAACTATGTCAAAATAGAATATGTTTTCTTCCAAAGATTAAGCTATAAATTAGGTTTAAAGGGACACTGTCCGTAAGTAAGCAGATATTGACCGAAGCATTGTGGTGTAGTGGTTATAGCGTCTGCCCTGCATTCGGGAGGTCGTGGGTTCGAGTCCCCCGACCGCGTCATACCAAAGACTTTAAAAATGGAGTAGTCACTTGTAACCCTGCCTGACGAGCAAATAATGGGTAGTGCTGCGACTGATTGACCAGTGTCAGAATAATGTGACTGGCGGGCGGGGGTATCATGGCTACTACGGCGTGGTATTCCAGTGTGGCAGCACTATAAAGAAACCATTGAGTTCGCTGCTTCAAGTAGACATATCATCACATCACACAACAACACACAGATAAAAGTCCAGACATTGTGCCTATAATCGTCAGGTAGGACGCCTGTCGTAGGTGGAGGGACTATAATCCTTAGAAATACACACACAGGTAAGCAGATATTGAGCATAACCAAATAACTGTCTGACTTTTATTCATTGAAATGTATACATGAAAACATGAGGATAGACCCTAAGAAGTATGTAGGAATACATTCGTGAGTTTGAAAAAAAAGAAAAGTTTTAATTATTAAATGTAAATAAAGTGGGACCCACAATATTTACCTTTTATGCGTTCACGTGACTTCCATAGCGCCAGGGCTTTTTTACCTTATATAACAGAGGCCTGTAAAGGGCCTCTTCCCAACAGAAAATTGGACTGTTTTTTCCCAACTGTGGCAGAAATATTTCCCAATCGGAAAACAGCAGTCTCTCAGAATTTGAGAAAAAGCATGAATTCTGCAGTGTGTTTTTGTCTGCTAAGTAAATTCCGACTTGGAAAAGTTAATAATTATGGTAAATAATGGATGACAATATAAATAAAGTATATTAATGTCATATTTACTTAATTTATGAAACCTTGTATTTTTCCCAAAATGAGAAATAAGCGTGTTCTTTTTTCCCAAAATGGACAGGCCTGGGCCTCTTCCCAATTTTGTGGAAAAAAGCCCTGAGCGCACTAGGTTTTCACCATAGTATGTATTGCGTAATATGTATAGCCCGCTTAGCTCAGTCGGGAGCGAGTTCCGACAACTTTACGCTCACACACACTTATTTTTACTGCGAGTTTGGGCTGCGAGTTCAAACCCACAAAGTGGATTTGCTTTTTTTTGTACCGGGATTGAATTCCGTTAAACAATCTTGCTTTTAATTAGTAAATATTGAAAAATGTTTAGTGTATAATGTTTGCGAACATAATTATTGGGTGTTTTATAAGCTAAAAGTTACGGACAGTGTCCCTTTAAAACATCTAGTGCATAATGCTGGTTCATGAGAAAGTGATGTAAATGTAACAATTAAAGTTATCTGCCCTTTGCTTGGATGGTGAAGGTCACATCCACATTTGCTTTGTCACGTTGCAATGTACCACCCAAGATACAACTATAAGCAAAGTTTGAAAGGTCTTAGTGCATACAGTTTGTGAAAAAGTGACCTAAATGCCGAAGTTGAAGGTAAAAATTGTAAGGTTATCTGCTCTTTGCTTGGAGGGTCAAGGTCACTTCCACATTTGCTTTGTCACGTTGCGATGTACCACCCAAGATACAACTATAAGTAAAGTACACCTCTCGGTATCTGGATGACATATTGAACATTGACAACCCTTTCTTTCCAACTATGGTTAATTATATTTATCCTAAAGAACTTCAGCTTAGGCCAAATAAAATTATACCTGAGTTTACTGTAACCCGACCGACCCTCTGAAAACACCCCCGACTCGTTTTTTTTTTTTGTTTTTTTTAAATAATTATGTTCACGCGATCACGGCCGACTAATGTGCTCATTGTCCTGCTGTTGGAACTGAACCTCTTCCGGGCTTGCGAAAAATAAATTAAACACTTTTACCCCTTTGCAATAATTGTTGCAAGTGATTGGGAAAGAGCCAGTTGTTGCCATGCCTTTTGGGAAACAATAACACATCCACAATTTCATTTGTTCTCTGTTGTTGTTTTTAAAATACCACATTTTCCCTTTCATCAAAGCTCATCGCCACCTTAAATTAACTTCGCCAAAAAATAAAATAAAAAAATAAAATAAAATGCCTACCTACCTACCCGATTTTTTTCAGCAATGTTACAGTAAACACAGGTATAATTTTATTTGGCCTTAACAAAGCTAATATATCTGATAATAACGCTTCTTTTCTTGTTTTAGATCTCTCGATTGAAAATGGTAAAATAATTAGCAAAATCTATGACAAGAGAGATGATTTTAATTTTGACATTGTTAATTATCCCCACTTGGATGGGGATGTTCCCCGAGCAACTTCTTATGGGGTATATGTGTCTCAACTTATTCGTTTTTCTAGAGCTTGTACTCGAGTTGAGGACTTTAATATTCGTAATCTTTGTATAAATAAAAAGTTACTCAATCAGGGTTACCGTTACCATAAACTTCGTAAAACCTTTGCAAAATTGTATTATTGTAACTCTGATCTTCTTTCCAGTATAAAAGTAATTTAAGGACTCTTCTGCGACAAGGACTATCACAACCTGACTTCTATGGTGATGTGATTTATAAACTTCGTAAGATTCTAGGTCATGATCACTTCCATACTATCTTTGTTAAACTTGTTAAAAAGTTTATCAAAAGAGGTTATGACCCTATCATTTTGCAACGTACTGCATGCTTGGTGGTGGACCCTTTTACAGTTCGCCACTATGCTTTCCTCTTTAATTGTACGATGACCGGACAGGCTGTGGACCCTATGATGACGCCTACCTAAAGCCCATTGGGACGGTGGCGTTTGATGTTTGTCCATGATCTTTCTTGTCGTGCCCTTAATGGTTTATTCTCTTACTGCTCTGGCTTCTGCAAAGTCATTGAGTACCTTCATTGTGGCTTTCTAGGCTATTGTTTTTTTGTATTATATTTACACGAGCATATTTGTGTTTTACTTATATTGCCTATTGATGCTGCCTTGTTGGTTAGATATTAGATCATGGCGGGGATTTCTTTATTTACACTGTCGTGTTTTAATGGGATGACAGTAGGGTAAGTGTGAGGTTTGGTGCACCCTAGAACCGGTTTAAACCCCCCGTGGCCTACTTTGCCACTGACCGTTCCAAGGCGGTAGCCCTATGGTCAACCCTTTTTGTGTTTGTGGTGTCGTTTGCATTTATTATTGCTTTTGCCTTCTTGTTTGTCTGTTTGCGTGTTTGTTTCTGTGTTTTGTGGTTTACTGTCCTCCTTGAATGCTACTTTCCCTGTCCGATCTTTTTATATTTCTTTGAAAGGTCTTAGTGCATACAGTTTGTGAAAAAGTGACCTAAACGCCAAAGTTGAAGGTAAACATGATAAGCTTATCTGCCCTTGCTTGGAGGGTCAAGGTCACTTCCACATTTGCTTTGTCACGTTGCGATGTCCCCCTCAAGATACAACTATAAGCAAAGTTTTAAATGTCTAGTGCATCCAGTTTGTGAAAAAGTGACCTAAACGCAAAAGTTGAACCTAAAAATTATTAAGTTATCTGCCCTTTGCTTGGAGGGTCAAGGTCACATCCACATTTGCTTTGTCACGTTGCTATGTACCACCCAAGATACAACTATAAGCAAATTTTTAAATGTCTAGTGCATCCAGTTTGTGAAAAAGTGACCTAAACGCAAAAGTTGAACCTAAAAATTATTAAGTTATCTGCCCTTTGCTTAGAGGGTCAAGGTCACATCCACATTTGCTTTGTCACGTTGCTATGTACCACCCAAGATACAACTATAAGCAAAGTTTGAAAGGTCTAGTGCATACAGTTTGTGAAAAAGTGACCTAAACGCAAAAGTTGAACCAAAAAATTAGTAAGTTATCTACCCTTTGCTTGGAGGGTCAAGGTCACTTCCACATTTGCTTTGTCACGTTGCGATGTACCACCCATGATACAACTATAAGCAAAGTTTGAAGGTCTAGTGCAAACAGTTTGTGAGAAAATGACCTAAACGCAAAACTTTAATGTTGCCGCCGCCGCCGGAAAAGCAACACCTATGTCTCATTTTTTCTTCGAAAAGGCGAGACAAAAATAAATGATTTACAAAATATGGGTAAAAACAAAATACTTATCATATATCTATTCTAAAATATTTAAAATAAGAAAATTAATACGGTTATAATATATATATATATATCCACAGGCCCAAGAGGGCCTGTGGACGCTCTACTGGCTAACATGGCTCTTATAACATCAATGAAGCGAGAAACTGCCATTTACGTTTTTTGGAAAGTTTTGGGCAAAATACAGCTTTTCAACTAAATCAAGGGCCATAAATTAACTAAAGAATCTGGTAAAGTTTGGTAAAGATCAGATGAAAAATGAAGGCCCTACCGTATTAATGAGGCAAAATATAGCTTTTTTAACTAAATCAAGAGCCATAACTCCCCTGTTACTGGTCCGACTGGTCCAACATAGAGCTAAAAAAAAATGTAAAAAAAATCAAAAAAAAAATCAATATTTTTTTTTAAAAAAATGTAAAAAAAAAAAATGTAAACAAAATTCAAAAAACAAAATTCAAATAATAATATAAAAAGAAGAAAGTCATAAAATCTGGTAAAGTTTGGCAAAGATCAGATGCAAAATGAAGGCCCTATCGTAAGGCAAGGCAAATTATAGCATTTTTAACAAAATCAAGGGCCATAACTCCGCTGTTACTGGTCCGATCTGTCTCGTTTTCGAACTTGACCGAGCTTTTATTGACATTAACAATCTGATAGTTTGGTAAAGATCGGATAAAAAATAGTCTTAACAAAACAAAATATAGCATTTAGAACTAAATCAAGGGCCATAACTCCGCTGTTACTGGTCCGATATGAATGGTTTTCGAACTTGTCCGAGCTTTCATTGATATTAACAATCTGATATAGATTGGTAAAGATCGGATGAACAATGAAGCCCATATCGTCTTAACTAGGCAAAATATAGCATTTTTAACTAAATCAAGGGCAATAACTCCGCTGTTAATGGTTCGATCTAGCTGGTTTTCAAACTTGTCCGAGCTTTCATTGATATTAACAATCTTTGCAAGTTTGGTAAAGATCAAATAATAAATGAAGGTGCTAGAGTGTTCACAAGGCTTAATATGGCATTTTTCAGCAAAACAAGGGCCATAACTCCTGTGAAATTATTTCAATCTTGCCGATTTTCGAACTTGTGTGAGCTTTCATTGATATAAAGACACTGGCAAAGTTAAGTAAAGATCCGATTAATATTGAAGGCCCTAGAGTGTTCACAAGGCAGAAAATAGCATTTTCAGAAAAAACAAGGGCCATAACTCCGGTGTTACTGATCCGATTTAGCTGGTTTTCGAACTTGTCCGAGCTGTCATTGATATTAACAATCTTTGCAAGTTTGGTAAAGATCAAATAATAAATGAAGGTGCTAGAGTGTTCACAAGGCTTAATATGGCATTTTTCAGCAAAACAAGGGCCATAACTCCTGTGAAATTATTTCAATCTTGCCGATTTTCGAACTTGTGTGAGCTTTCATTGATATAAAGACACTGGCAAAGTTAAGTAAAGATCCGATTAATATTGAAGGCCCTAGAGTGTTCACAAGGCAGAAAATAGCATTTTTTCAGAAAAAACAAGGGCCATAACTCCGGTGTTACTGATCCGATTTAGCTGGTTTTCGAACTTGTTCGAGCTTTCATTATATTAACAATCTGTGAAAGTTTGGTAAATATCAAACAATAAATGAAGGTGCTAGAGTGTTCACAAGGCAGAAAACGGCATTTTTCAGAAAAAACAAGGGCCAGAACTCTGGTGTTACTGACCCAATTCAGCTGATTTTCGAACTTGTCCAAGCTATCATTGGTATTAACAATCTATGCAAGTTTGGTAACAATCAGATAATAAATGAAGGTGCTAGAACGTTCACAAGGCAGAAAAAAGCAATTTTCAGAAAAAACAAGGGCCATAACTCCGGTGTTACTGATCCGATTTGGCTGGTTTTCGAACTTATCCAAGCTTTCATTGATATTAACAATCTGTGCAAGTTTGGTAAAGATCAAATAATAAATGAAGGTGCTAGAGTGTTCACAAGGCTTAATATGACATTTTTTTCAGCAAAACAAGGGCCATAACTCCGGTGAAATTATTCCGATCTGGCTGGTTTTCGAACTTGTCCGAGCTTTCATTGATATAAAGACACTGGCAAAGTTTCGAAAAGATTTGATTAATAATGAAGGCCCTAGAGTGTTCACAAGGCAAAAGTTAACGGACGACGGACGGACGGACGGACGGACGACGGACGACGGACAACACACCATCCCATAAGCTCTCTGGCCTTCGGCCAGTCGAGCTAAAAAGGCGAAACATCTGGTAAAGATCAGATGAAAAATGAAAGCCCCATCGTATTAATGAGGCAAAATATAGCATTTTTAACTAAATCAAGGGCCATAACTCCGCTGTTACTGGTCCGATCTATCTGGTTTTCGAACTGGTCCCAGCTTTCATCGATATTAACAATCTGTTAAAGTTTGGTAAAGATCGGATGAAAAATGAAGGCCCTTGGTCAGTAGAGCTAAAAATCATCAGCTCCAGAAAGTAGGTCAAGGTCATAGATGAAATCCATGCATCCAAAATGATGCCCAAGACACAAGTGACAACTATGCCAAAGAAGAATATGTTTTCTTCCAAATATTCAGCTATAAATTGTTTAAAACATCAAAGCGGCAACTAAATGCTCTCCCTTCGGGGAGCACAAATATAAGATTAAAGGTACGCTAGCCATAGGTAAGACCAGATACATGTATAGGGAGCATGTCTGAACTTTTTCCTGTGAAATATATACAGTTTAGTGAAAATACTAGCATAGATGATAAAACATGGTAAAGAAATCCCTGGTGTCCCTGCAATAAAGCATGGACATTTTATTTATTTCCAAAAGCTTAATTACTAGAAATTCACGTGACAACACTATTTAGAAAATTAGCTATTGACTATATTATGACATAATGTCAATATGTATATGCATTTCACATCACCTGCTTAGCTAGCTGTGTCACAGTGAGATTCATTGCTCATGAATTGTTTGTACAGGTGTAGGTCTACCACAGAACTATGTTTCTTTAGCTTTGAAATACAGGTAAGATAGGGGCATGACTCCATCTGCACTTTCCAGAGAGGTTTCTGAAGACATCACGCAATACCTGCATAAACAACCGTCGTATGGCAATTGACTAAACCGTAATACCACCGGCGAAGTTAAGGTTTCAAATACATAATAACAATATTTTAAACGAGAACGAGATATTTCGAGAAACTGGTTCAAACGGAAAAAGTCAGATAAAAAATGATATGTGATATATTTCTCTTTGGTGGGTTTTAAGCTTTGATGTGTGGCTTTTAAAGTTTAGTAAGTTTAAATATGGCGGTTGTTTATGAAGGCATTTTGTGCTGTATTTAAAAACTTCGACAGAAAGTATCATATTACACTAGTGTTATAATTAAATAGGTAAATGAAGGCCGAATCATAGTTTGGTCTTTTCTGTTCAGCTCAAACAGATTGGGAGCTGCAAAAATAAATGTTCCTTAATTATGAGGCTTCTTTGGAATTAAGTGATAAATCTCATTCATGGCTATTAAATATTGAATTAAAATCATTGAATAAAATTTATATGATTCTCAGCACAGGCACTCATGTAAAATCATCTATATGACATATGCAGTGTTTTTTGGTTCAACAATTATTTAGTGTTTTACAGAGCTCTAGATAGGTCCCCAGCAGGGGTTTGGAATTAAAGAAAGATAGATAGATAGATAAGAATTTTACTATTTTTTTTTTTTTTCCCTTATTTTTTTTGCCCCAATATATTTTTCTTATCAATGTTTACCATACAATTGTTGACATTTGCTTTTTTTCCTTCAATTACTCAGAATTATTGTAAATTGTAGTTTGATTAAAAATATGTGTCTGTGCACACAAGTGTTTCTTTTGTTTGTGTTTTTTTTACTTTGCAACACATATGTCAATGAAATCAAACAATATTTGCCAAACAATTGACTCAGAAGAAACGTTTTCATTCATGGAAAGGTGACTCGTAATTTTATTTACGTTGTGATCGATATTTACACTTTTTTGTGCACAAAACGCTTTTATCTGATAATTATATGTTTTCAAATTGACTGGAAATAAACACATAGACTGGATTAGAGTACCTATTAATTATTCACTGTTTAAACATGTTTTAAGACGTAAACATAAACCTGAAAAACTGTCTAAGAAATGTTAATTTTGTCATGCGTAGATTTGTTCTGAATATGTTCTAGTCGAGTCTTGCATCATATAGTACATCAGTGTATTAGCCAGCCAACCAAGCAGCCGTCTTTTGCACGGCCTTCTTTGAAAAGCCGCGGCCAATATTTGAGGGAGTGGGTGGGGTAAAAAAACAAAAAAACTTCCAAACTCTTACTTTCTCAATATTGTTATGTTTTGTATACATTTATAGAAGAAATATGACCTAAAATGTATTTTTTTCACCTTTATCTGTAAAAATAAATTACCCCAGAGACACCCACTAGTCGCGAATTGGCACGTAACGCGTGTTAGCAACTTATTTTGCACACCCTGTTTGCATATTTGCACACCCAGTTCTTGAATTTCTGCCTAATACACTGTAGTACATGAACATATTCTACAAACGATTGACAAGTATGGAACTGTTGAACAAACTATATATTCTTTGATAGGTAAATTTTAAACGCTGTATATTTATGTTTCGCTAAGCACTGAAATTATTCTTGTGTGTTTTTCTTATATTTTTTACGTTTTTCAACACGCATGAAACGAAATATTTTGCGTTTTTTTGCTCATTTATTTTCATAAATTACGCAGATATGAAGCTTATCTAGAGCTCTGGTTTTAAAGCTTTTTAAAAGTAATGACACATTTTGGACGAAACAACTTGAGTGCGAAACTTGTCATCCAATAGTAAAAATAGACATTCGCAACTTACCGCTGTTGTAAATGAATTTGGATAATGACTACTCGCAAGTTGCTTCAATGGCAACCTGCTTAATAATGACCTGACAGTTACAGACATAATTTTTTTAGAATAAACGAGTTTTATTCACATGTTGAAAAAAATACCGGAAGAACTAGCACTTGTTGTTGTTGTTTTGACCTTGCACATTGAATCGCCCACGACAACTATGGACTCGCCCAATGAGGTAAAATATCGAAAGGAGGATAATATTTCCGACTTTATATATTTTTGAGAATTTTTGTTTAAAGTAAAGCTAGTATACACTAAAGCCAAAACATATTGTATTTTTTTCAATTTAAATAAGATAAACCACTCCTAAAGAAAGCAAATTACATAAAACAAGAAAATGTGTTTACAAATCCGACACACCTGTCGGGCTCCGAGCACACCGCTAGTACTGACGTCATTCTTATGCAAAACACGCACCCAAATATTTTGCTTGACTGCAACAAATTCATCAACATTTTATACAATTAAAGACGAAAAAGTTAAATCAAACATCATAAAACCTACACACATTATTCATACATCAGTTTTATGACGGTGGCATTGTTTTAGTGTCGGGAGAATTGTTGTTTCAGGAGGTTTTATGTACCAAGTCTATCCTGATAAAATGGCAGCCATTTTCGTTTCCTTTGTGCATAGGAAATATCTGGAACATTGAAAACGCCCATTTTTCATTGGCGTCATTTTAAAGTGGTACGCTGTTGCGTTTTGTTGGAATAATTTTAAAACTGCTTCAAATGTAAGTCGTAACATTCAATATATAACATTCAATCGTCAAAAGTAATATTTTTTGTTTTTACAGGTTCGGACATGACACCGGAAATGACCAGGTGCGGATCCAGTTTTCTGATTGGCTCAAAAAATAAAATAACTTGAGCAATATGATTGATTTTGATAGTTATCAAATAATTTATAATTGTTTGTAAATTTGTCACTCAAATAATTTGAGTGTAAACTCCTTTGGATTATCAGGAAAAAAAGTGATTGGATTGGGAATGATACCCCTTATTTTAGGGGTTGTGGCGGTCTTTCAGTTGAACAGCCTCCCACCGTTCAGTTAGTCTGATTTATTTGTTTATCGGGGGTGATTTTTTTACATTCGGACGTTTATAGATGCAACCCTAATCCGAGCCTTCCTCTGACCTTACCACTACCAGCCCTTTTTACGATTTTGATATTTCATCTGGCTGTACGGTCAGACTCGGAGCGCTTCCTAGAGTAAACTTGAATGGAATCATGTATTCTCGATTTTGCCATTATCAAATCTCGCTCTCGTATTTTGCGAGATTTCGAGTTCGGGGTGTCTCAACACTAACCCTGTATAGTGAATATACAGTGTTTATTTGTTTTAGACACAATTTAGAGCGTATCATGCAAAAATATCATGCGAGTGCTGTTTCTAGTTGTGTTAGTAATATAAACGGTCAGAAAATTGACCTTTTCTGGGTAAAATGGCTTTTTTATTGTTATTATAATGCTACCTTGAAACCGAAAGTAGGTAGATGTACGTTACTCAAAGATCAGAATCCTCGTGTTTCTTAAATTATTTAAAGTAATTAACTTTACTTATTACACTTAATTATATTCCACAAGCGAATATGTATAGCAAAAGTATTAAATATTAATATACTGTTGATAATTGTTACGGCATAGATAAAATAATTAACAGAACTCTGCAAAATATTTTTTATTTCATTCATAAATCAAACAAGTAATTGAACAGTCGCTTATGTTGGGTTTATGGCAGGTTGTTAATTGCAATCAACAGATAAAGGGTTTCTCCAATAGTAATAATGCGGTACCCCGTGGCTAATGGGCTGTCCAAAGCAGGATGTTTGCTTAGATCAAAGAGGCCATAAATCACAAACACTGGCTGCGCGTGGTGTGTTGACATCAGAGATATACTATAATTGTGTCATATTTTAATTGGTGCATACGGCGAGGGTAAAAAAATAACTTCAGCTAACAGTTTATTTATAGTATGCATTTGTGAAACTAAACACATTACAAATAGATTACGTTCAGTTGGATTTGTCAAAAAGAAGAAAAAAAAAAAAAAAAGGAAGTCTGTTACATGCTTGTTTGTTATTTAAATCGAAATTATGTATTTTATGTCACATATTCCATATGTCTTGCAGATAAACGAACTTTTAAATCAATTTAAGAAACACAATAATTATGATCTTCGAATAACGTCAGGAACAGCTACCTACTTTCGGTTTCAAACTATCATCATAATTACAAATAAACACCACATTTAACACCGGCAAATTCAATATCTGACAGCTCATATGAATAACATAACTACAAACAGCTTTCCCACTTTATACATAATACATGTACACATAAAATTGAAAATTAAAATATTACACAATATATACTGTATATTGATATGATGTCAACACATCACGGGTAGCCAGTGTTAGTGATTTATTGCCACTTTGATCTAAACAAAAATCCTGCTTTGGACAGCCAATTAGCCTAGGGGTACCGCATTATTACTATTGGAGAAACCCTTTATGTGTTGATTGCAATTAACAACCTGCCATAAACTCAACATTAGCAACTGTTCAATTAATTATTTTTGGCATAGCTATATATCTATGTAGGTCCTATGATTTATGAAATCTTATACTGTGGAAGGAATAAAAATATATTGCAGAGTCCTGTTAATTATTTTACATAATAATTGCCGTAACAATTATCAACAGTAAATGACTCTTTGCAGTACATATTCGTTTGTGGAATATACTTTTATGAAGATTTTATACTTATGTTAAGTAGTGAATTTAAAACTCAGCATGCACGGTATTGGACTCTCAAACTACTGGTAGAAAAGATTAATGAACCGTTCCTGTTTACAAGAAAGTTATAACTTGTTAAATGTAATTTAAATGCAGGGACTTGCTTATTTAAGTGTAATAAGTAAAGATAATTAAATAATTTACGAAACGCGAGGAGTATGCTATTTGAGTAACCGTGGCGCACTTCTATATCTACTTTCAGTTTCAAGGTATCATTATAATGGCCATAAAAAAGCCATTTTACCCAGGAAAGGTCAATAGTCTGACAGTTTATATTACTAACACACCTGGAAACAGCACTCGCACGATATTTTTGCATGATACGTTCTAAAATTTGTCTAAAACAAATAAACACTGTATATTCACTATACAGAGTTAGTATTGAGACACCCCGAACTCGAAATCTCGCCAAAAACGAGAGCGAGATTTGATAATGGCAAAAGGGTGAATGCAGTGTTTCTATCGTGTACACAACAACGGGATATTCGCGAGCGAGGAGCTACCTTGCGGGAGTCTTGGTTTTAAGTAAATATATCTAAAAAAGTATGCATGGAATTAACTTCATGAGCATCTAAAGCGATTACCAATATATTTATGTACCTTTTGAACCGAAATATTTGTTATATTAATCTTATTAAAGTTGTAACGATCAACCCATTCAAACGAAGTTAAAAATATTAAGTTTCCTGACATTTGTTGTTATTCAGGTCAAGTGTCACGTGATCGTGACAGATGCACCGATAAATATTTCCCGCAAAGTTCAAACAACATGAAAATTGCGACCAACTTTTCCTTTTGACACTCACAATTGTTTATCTTTACAGCGTTTTTTTTCACCATTTTGAGAATAGGTCTGTGACCGGTCAAATTGGGAAAAAACACGCGATTTTTCTCAAAATTGGGGAAAACGCGAGTTTTTTCTCAGGATTGGGGAAAGAAATTGTTTTTGTATTTTGTTCGATTTACACAGAATAGCAGAAGAAACGTCGAAAACCCTGGTAAAAAACTTTATTAAGAAGATTTTTCTAAAACATTTTACAATTTTGGGAAGAAAAATCTGGAATTGGGATTTATTTATTTTTTTACTCAAAATTGGGGGAAATGCTATTTTTTGGCGATTGGGAACTACCGGACCCGTCCAAAGAAGGAAAAAAAACGCTGCTTTAAATTTTAGACGCCAATTATGCTGAGAAGAGTTTGTTCCACTCCAAAAATCCCTCGATGTTGACAGTGGGAGTTATTTGATGAAGGGAATTTGAATGCCTTCACCTCGCGCAAGAATATTGCGGGAATTTAATTGATATGCAAAATGACAATATGGCGGATATAGTAAATAAAAGTGTACTTCAAAACAGAAATGTTTTATTGTGTCACTACAATCGTTAAAGGTGCAGTTTTATCATTGCAACTCGGTATATTAAACATTGATTGATCAATCTGTTAGGTTAATTGTCGTAAAAAAATCGTCCCGACGCAGCAAACATCGTTGAAAGTGCATGACTGATTTTGGTATTTCATCTGCAGTTGCTATAGTAAAAACACTGCGAGGGAGAGGAGCTACCCTCTTGGTTTTAAGTCCATATATCTAAGAAAATATTTATTGAATTAACATTTCGAGCATCTAAAGCTATTATCAAAATATTTATTTACCTATTTGAGCCGAAATATTTGTTATTTAATCTTATTAAGTTGCAACCAGGACTTTTTTTCAGAAATAGGGGAATCTTTTTTTTATGCAGTGTCAACATGAGATATCATTTCTTTCATCTTGTATATATTCACTTCTTGTTTTGTCTTCTAAAGATTGTTGACAAGTTGTTGGTCAGTGTTAGGCTGTGTTTACTTAATCTCAGAAGTACATGTACAGTTGCTGCGAAGCGGATTACGACTTTTTCGCAGCATCCCCGCGGCTGTTTTTCAATCGAAGTCACAAATCCCCGCGATCGTACCGCGGATTGTCACCCGAAATATCGTGGGGATTCCCCGCGACTAAAAATCACCGCGATTGCAAAATCCAGTCTCAAAAGAAAGAAATCACCGCGATTCTCCATGATAGATTACCGGGGGAACGCGGGGAAAATTAGAGCACTGATCAATGAAAAATGTAATAAAAATGATAAATACAATGAACAGTTTTGGAAGCAATACGTATTTCAAACTTTTAATGCATTTAATAACGTGTGTTTTTCGTTTTTGTTGTCCAAAAGACGCATTTCTCTTCACCGGACATAAATTGGCTACCCACAATCCCTTTGAGATGTGTGTACCTATTAACAAGGCGGCACTAATAACGGGTTTATGACCTGGAATTCTTTACAATTTTTCGGATTATTTCTGACTAAAGAACCCATCGATGTATTAATAACCAACAGCAGAATAGTAAAATATGTCCAAATAACGATTAATTAAAAATATAATTCTAATTTCCAGTATAAGAATTACTATTTGAATTTTATGTTCAGTCACCGCGAAGTCGGTAATAGAAACGGCCATATAACTATCATGACCCAGTATACATAATCCAGGCATTTGAATTTTCCGAAAACAAAAATAAAATTGTCTTCTACTTCGGGTTTTTAATAGTTATTGAATGATAATGCATTAAATTGACTGCACAATTGTACATTGATACCAGAGCCCTCACGCTACTTTGGGGGAAGGGGCCCGCAGCCCTCAGAAGGGGGAATTTTTACAACAAATAAAAAACTGTTTGATTAACACGTTTCACTTTATTAACATACATTCGTCAACCATCTGGTTCTTTTTCTAGACTAATAAAAAAACTCCACTTAATAACCACCAATGGCATGTTTTCATCGGAGATCCACACGTCCTGTGCACGATAAACAGTCTAAAACCAGTCTAATAATAATCAAAACATCTTTTTCAAACCGGTAAACACGACATCGTGAGCATATCGTCTTGAAAATCGGATTTGTTTTTGTGTTTTTTTTACGAATTTCTGAGGGGGAAAAATATCATTTTTTGGGGGAAAAAAAGATACTTTTCAGGTGGGGGACTGCCGCCGACGGCAGAAATGACCAAATGAGGGCCCTGGATACTGAAGATATCCTGCGATTTCACACCGGGTAAATCGGTGTGCGAATCAAAACGGATCACGGCGAATCGCGGATTTAATTAATATGCAAAATGACGATATGGCTGATATAGTAAACAAAACTGTACTTCAAACCATGTTTTTTTTATGACGCTACAATCGATAAAGGTGCAGTTTTATCATTACAACTTGGTATAATAAACATTAGGCTAGATTTTTTGATTTTTTTGGTTCTAAATTTTTTTCTGGCAAAAGTTCCACAGGAGGAGGGAAAAACAAATCTTAACCTTTATCTTGTAATGGTGTTAGTCACATTGTAAAACATAAAATGGACCTGATCAAATTTATATAACATGATCTTCTGATTTTACGTTAATTTTTAAACATGATAATTTGTTTGTTTGAAATGGATGACCAAATAATTAATAAAGAGAATATTTTTTTAAACATTTTTGCAAAACTTCGGGATGGAGGGTTTGAGAACCGAAAAATGATAAAACTCTGGCCGTAATTGATCGATTTGATAGGCTAGATTATCGTAAAAATTTAGACCCGACGCCGCAGACACCGTTGAAAGTACATGTACATGACTGTGTTTTTTCAGTAAGCCCCACGTTAGGCTCTGTAGTAAAGTTTTTGGCATAGTAAAAAGACGATAATTTTCAAGCTTTTGATTTTGAAAGATACGTACGGTACATATATTGGATCAATTTGCATCAATGTGCATGAAATGTGCAGGGTTTTAAAAGAATTCGAACTGTAGATACCTTTAATTTTAGCAGTAAACTTGGTTGAACATCAAGGATAAAGACTGAGTTTATCACCTACCCGAATGTATAGGTATGTCTAATTTCTGGTCACTGACAGGTCAGTATTGTTTGGTGATGCTCTATCAAAATTAAGAATTTCTGACCGTGACAAACGGTGTGTAAACGTTTTTTGTATGACGTCACTGCACTGATACCTATGTTTTGCCGTTCAAACAATGCATAGTGCCTAGATTTAAACTAATATATTTCATAACAAAATGTTTTTGGGATTAATATGTTGGTGTGAAACGGATAACAAATGATAATTCTTCACTTAAGGTAGGTTGTACATTATAAAATTCAAGAGTTTAAATTTACTGTTTATATCTAGCGCAGAGAATCTTTGCGGAAAGTCCACACATATTCCACGCTGAGTGAAGAAATTACAAATCGCGTACTTGCGCGGAGTTTTGATGATAAAACTTATCTCACCGCGGACACAATCACTACGATTTGCCATGATTCGCGATCATCTCGACTGATCTGATCAGAGATCAGCAGAGTTTATGCCGTGGTGTGGCGTCCGTCTGTCTGTCCGTAAACTTTTATTTGTAGCGACTACTCCTCTGAAACTACTGGATGGATATTCATGAAACTTTACAGAAATGTTGCCCATGAAGACTAGTTGATCCTAGAAAAACTTCATGTTGATGTGAAATCCAAGAATAGATTTTTAAAATACAAGTTTGTAGCGACTACCGGTACTTCTTGAAAACTATAAGTGATATTGATATTGAATTTTTTCTAAAATGATCAGCATGACATGATGTTGGACCTTGTCAAATATCGACATTAAACATGGCTGCCAGTGGCCATCTTTGTTTACATGTAAGAGTTATATAGTAAAATCTTGTAGCGACTACTCCTCTGAAACTACATGGCGGATTTTCATGAAACTTTACAGGAATTATGCTCTTGATGTCTAATTGATCCTAGCAAAATTTCAGGCTGTCTGAAAATTCAAGATGGCCGCCACGGCTTAAAAAATGGATTTAAAATAAATAAATTTGTAGCGACTACTTCTTGAAAACTGGAAGTGATATTTATATCGGACGTTTTCTAAAATGATCAGCATGACATGATGTTGATCCTTGTCGAAATTTATTTCGATGCCACTTTAAACATGGCCGCTAGCGGCCATCTTTGTTTACATAGATTTATATAGTAAAAACTTGTAGCGACTACTCCTCCGAAACTACTTGACGATTTTTTATGAAACTTCACAGGAATGTTGCTCTTGGTGTCTTATTGATCCCATATTTTTTTAAGGTCAGCCGGAAATTCAAGATGGCCGCCATGGCTTAAAACAGATTTTTAAAAAAAAGTTTGTAGCGACTACTTCTAAAAACATGAAGTGATATTGATATGGGACTTTTTCTAAAATGATCAGCATGACATGATGTTGATCCTTGTCAAAAATTACTTTGATTCGACATTAAACATGGGCGCCAGTGGCCATCTTTGTTTACATAGAGTTTTTATAGTAAAAATTTGTAGCGACTACTCCTCTGAAACTACTTGGCAGATTTTCATGAAGCTTCACAGGAATGTTGCTCTTGATGTCTAGTTGATCATCCTAGCAAAGTTTCAGGTCGGCCGGAAATTCAAGATGGCCACCATGGCTAAACATATATTTCTAAAAACAAGTTTGTAGCGACTACTTCTTGAAAACTGTAAATGATATTGATATGGGACTTTTTCTGAAATGATCAGCATGACAAGATGTTGATCCGTTGAAAATTATTTTGATTCGATATTAAACATGGCTGCAGTGTTCATTCTGGAGGGCGACATCGGCGACAAAGGCGCTTTTTTCTCCGTGGCTTCACCTTTTTTTTAGCCGACGGCGAAGTTTAAGTCACCTTCATACTGACCACTTCGCTTTTTTCACAGGTCCCTCAAGCGTCCTTTAATTGACCTGTTGTTTATGTCTCAGGACAGGTGTTGACATCTCTGGGAAGGAATTATGCTTTGATCGATCACAGCAGAAAGCCCGCGGGGAGCATACTTTCCTACAACTGTAATATCCCCCGAGGCAATTTTCGCACCTCGCCATTTTTTGTTTACAAATTAGACTGTACAGGGAATACACACGCCTTATCCAATGAGATTGCGTATAGCTGAACAGTTGACCAATTGTAGGTTCCGTTACAGTGAGGCAGGTGTGTGTTAAAAACGTGATCGAAACGAAACAACAATCTGAAGTTAATTGACCTGAGGTGATTAAATGATACCACCGAATAATGATTAGCATTGTGTTTTCTTAATTGTTTGATAAAACGGACCTTTTGGCATTCCAAACAAACAAATGCATGAAAAAGAGTTAAAAATAGATGATATTTCTACTGAATTTTCGGCAATATTTTACTTCCGGAAAAGTGCGGTGTCATAGTAGTTCGGATAGGTACATAAGTTTGGATGGAGGAAAAACATTTTTTTATTAAATATTGTTTTTAGCTAATACAAATTGGGAAACAAAGCACATACATTGGTCTTATAGGTCTTAATGAGGAATAAGCCTTTTAGGAAAAAGTTTGAGAATCATAATTACACCCTTCATAGAACTCCATACAAATTGATAGAAATATGAATAAATAAAGATACAAGCAATATAATTATATTAATTCTTCTCTCAGTCCTTCCTTCTATAGTTACAGTATATTAAGTAAAGAGTGCCTGTGAGTCTGAATAAAATTAATTAACACATTTAATTTGAAACAGCTAGCATGCTCTTAAATAATCAAAAGTTAAAACCAATAGGGTGTATACATGAATATCAGTTAATAATTAAAAATAACCGATTGCGCGCTTAATTTAAAAGATTGTGTCTCCCTCACTTCTCCTTATTTTTTGGTCACTTCTCTCTATTTTCTTTGGAGAAGAGTCACTTCTCCCAAAAATCCAGGCCTAGATTGAACCCTGGGCTGCCAGTGGCCATCTTTGTTTACCTAGAGTGATATAGTAAAAACTTCAACTTGTAGCGACTACTCCTCCGAAACTACTTGAGAGATTTTTATGAAACTTCACAGGAATGCTGATCTACATGTAGCTATCAAAATCTATCAGTAGAGCTTCAAGGTCATTGACCTTGTTTATTAATCCTTGCTCTAATTTCCCCCGCGTTTCCCCGCAAACCTATCACAGAGAATGGCCGTGATTGCTTTCTTTCGAGACTGGATTTTGCAATCGCGGTGATTTTTTCGGGTGACAGTCCGCTGTAGGATCGCAGCGATTTGTGACTTCAATTAATAAAAAAACGGCCGCTGGCATGCTGCGAAAAAGTCGTAATCCGCTTGCTACAACTGTACTTCGCTTAGACATTCTCGGTGTTCGGCGAATCAAAACTGCACAGGTACAGTTGGTGGGATGCGTATAATGACTAATCACACTCAACGCGGAGATTTTATCTCAACGCGGACACTAGAGCTGGGTCGATTTCGTCGGTGCATCGGTAAATCGTCTGTTTTGGTCCTACGATACCGAATCGCGATTCTGACCTCGAGAATCGATACTAAACGATATATAATAGTATATAAACAAAGTCGGCGAGGAATTTATCTTCATAATTTAGCGACGGAACAAAACAAATGATCGCGTCACTTATGGCTTTTATGGCTGTAAACAGATAAAACTCACACAAGAGTCAAAGTATGCGGTAGTAGGATACTGAAATCTTCGAAAACATATGCATAAAATAAAACAAGTTGAGCATCAAAATAGAAAATAAAAGGTGTGCTATTGGGATCACTCTTCGTCCGTCATCCGTCCGTCGTTAACTTTTCTTCAAACAACTTCTTCTCAGAAACCGCCTGGCTAATTTTGACCAAACTTCACATGGATGATCCTTAGGTGAATGCTTTTCAGATTTGTTAAAGTTAGGTCAGCGCGACATCCAAGATGGCCGCCATTACCATATATGGTCGAAAACCTTAAAAAAAAATCTTCTCCAGAACCGCTGGACAGATTTCAACAGTTTTCTTTAAAATGATCGCCAAAGCCTAGACTATCAAGTTTGCTCAAATGAAGTCCCCGGGGTCAAAAATGGCCGTGCCCCGGGGGGTCCAAAGTTTGTAAATTGAGATTTTGCATGTTTTTCATATAGACATAATAGGAAAAAACTTTAAAAAATCTTCTCTGAAACCAGAAGGCACAGAGCTCTCATGTATTACATGTAGCATCTGTTTATGGTCCTCTACTAAGTTTGTTCAAATGGTGACCCTGGGGTCAAATTTGTCCCCGCCCCGGGGTCACAGTTTTACATAGACATTATACATGTATATATAGGAGAAAAAAAATTAAAAAATCTTCTTCTCGGAAACTACTAGAGCCAGAGGTTTGATATTTTGCATTTACTATAAGCTTATGGTCCTTTACCAAGTTTGTTCACATTTGACCCCGCCCCAAGGGTCACATGTTTTATATAGACCTATATAGGGAAAAACTTAAAAAAATCTTTTTCTCTGAAACTGCAAGAGCCAGAGGTTTAATATTTTGTATTTGCTATAAGCTTATGTTCCTCTACCAAGTTTGTTCAAATGGTGACCCCTGGGTCACATTTGGCCTCACCCCGGGGGGTCTCAGCTTTACATCTACAGGCTTGTATAGGGAAAAACTGAAAATAATTTTCTTCTCTGGAATCACATGGCACAGAGCTGTCTTGTTTTACATGTAGCATCAGCTTATGGTCTTCTACTAAGTTTGTCCCTGGGGTCAAATTTGTCCTCGCCCCGAGGTTCACAGTTTTACATCTATAGACTTATATAGGGAAAAACTTAAAAAATCTTCTTCTCGGAAACTACAAGAGCCAGAGGTTTGATATTTTACAATTACTATAAGCTTATGGTCCTTTACCAAGTTTGTTCAAATGGTGACCCTGGGGTCACATTTGGACCCGCCCAAAGGGTCACATGTTTTACATAGACATGTATAGGGAAAAACTTTAAAAAATCTTCTCTGAAACTGCAAGAGCCAGAGGTTTAATATTTTGCATTTGCTATAAGCTTATGGTCCTCTACCAAGTTTGTTCAAATGTTGATTCTGGTGTCTCTGGAACTACATTGTATAACACGTGTTTTTCGTTTTTGTTGTCCCAAAGTCGCATTTTTCTTCACCGGACATGAATTGGCTACCCACAATCTTTTGCGATGTGTGTACCTATTAACAAGGCGGCACTAATAACGGGTTTATGACCAGGAATTCTTTACAAATTTTTAGGATTATTTCTGACTAAAGAACCCATTGATGTATTAATAATCAACAGCAGAATAGTTAAATTAATGTGTTACATACAATTTCAAATAACGATTAATTAAAAATATAATTCCAATTAATTACTAATTGAATTTTATGTTCAGTCACCGCGAAGTCGGTAATAGGAACCGCCATATAACTATCGTGAATACATTATCCAGGCATTTGAATTTTCCGAAAACAAAAAAAAATTGTCTTCTGCTTAAATTTTTTAATAGTTATTGAATAATAATGCATTAAATTGACTGCAAAGTTGTACATTGATACTGAAGGTAAATCGCGGCGATGGCCTGCAATTTCACACCGGGTAAAGCGGTGTGCGAAGTTCATCAAAACGGATCACGGTGATTGTGTCTCCGTGGTCAAAAGTTATTGTCGCCGCATTGAGTGGACTGCCCGCTGATCGCGGGGACAAAATCGGTGTGTCCGCGGAGAAAAAATCCCTGCGTTGAGTGTGATTAGTCATAATCCGCGTGGTAGAAACTGTACATGTAGCTCTCGTCTGTATGCCCGTCTACCCATTTTGGTTAGTTTTTTTCCCCTCATTTCTCAAAAATGAAATGTCAAAAAGATTTGGCACGCATATTCGTTAGTATTACAAGACTTGTGGCCCTTTTCTCGTCAAGTTTACGTTCAAATATCTTGTGTGTCCATCTCCTCCCTCAGTTTTCCTCCGTTCCTTTTCAAACTTTACAGGATGCTTTCCACGATATAAAAATGAGCGATTCGTCATCATAATCGACCCAGTATTACCAGAGTTACGACTTTTTTACAATTTTTGTAAAATTTTACGTTTTACACTGATTGTTTTCAGTGGGGGCATCCGTGTCCGTTGACACATTTCTAGTTTTTCCATATTTTGAAAAAAATAGCCCGTCAGATTTGGGAATTAAAGCGCGATGTTAAATCCAGTGCTCACGAAATAGGATATCCCTAATCCCATGGCCTGTCAAAATCCGATTCCCTTTTTGCCATATTTAATATGTAATTAAATAGGGTATGTCAATATTAATTCTAGGTTTACATATATATATCTGATACCAAATTACCTTATACTGATTTTAAAAGTTGTATTAACACATATATTCGTAACTCTTGGCAAGCCGCTTGGGATTTGTCAGTTAGGCCAAATAAAAGAATAGTTGGGTTTCCTGTTACATTGAAAAAAAAGATAGGGTAGGTAGGCAGGTGAAATCTTTTTTTTTTGGTTTTACTTTTTATTGCCAATTTAGTAGGGTAGGTAGGGATTTTTTTTTTTATTTTTTTTTTGTCCGACAATAAAACTTCTCGTGATATAGAGCAAGTTTACACTCTTTAATATCACCTACTTTGTGACATATTTTGTATAACCTTAATAAATGGTGCTGAAACTGGTGCCGGACAATTCCTGCCTCGTCTTGTGTTCTATATCACTATGTATATTACACATGTTCTATATCACTATGTATATTACATTACATTGAAATGTCAAAGGTCAAATATAAATCAAACAAATCGAAGCGCCGTTTTATAAAACATCCTTTAATAACTTTAATTTTTGTGAATTCTGTAAATATTTTATTGCCAAGAAAGGTGTGCAAGGATATGCATTTGAACTTAAAAAACTACTATTCCATTTTACAATAATGTGTCATTATGTCAAAGATTCAAAGTTATTAAAGGCTGTTTAATAAGTTGGGGTCCACATCTGTTAAAATTATAAGTTATTGGTGATATTATATATTATAAGTTATTGGTGTTATTATAGTACTAGCTCTCTTATTTTCTGCTTCTTCGGGGTCAGACTGCACCTAGGGTGCATCTATAAACGTCCGTATGTAAAAAAAAAAAAAGAAAAAAAAAGGCACCCGAAGACGTCAGATAAATGAGACTACCTCAGACAGTGCATCCCAAACACACCGTTTCGTCGACTGCGATGACATAAATGAAAATATACTTCTTTGCGCCATTTGTGTATTGAACAGAACATACATACATTTTGAACATGTATACATAAATTAATAAAGTCCGTTACTCGACAGCACAAAAATAGTATGTCAACACAAAATATAACAATGCGTAATGTCCGGTAAGTTTTGACTGAACGATAACCCAGGTTAAAATACGCGCTGTTTATGTACATTTCGCCGATTTATCAATATTTAAATTATCCTCATTAAAATTATATTTCTTTGTTCTTTAAAACGTGCGTAAAACAAAATGAACAAACAACAAACACAAATAAAAAAACAACGTCAACAAACACAAATAAAGTCAATTTTATTTTTGCCGATTTTTGATATTTTTCCCATGTTTGACCGCTAGCACTTGTTTTATTTCAGTTCGGTCTAATTAACCGGTAATCAATCAGAAGCCGGTAGCAATCAATCAACCAATTAATCCAATGAGGTCATAATAGTCTCAACCCGCAAAAAGTATCATAAACTTCAAAGATAATCGTTAAATTATTAACACAATAGCAGCAATTTGATTACACAATGACACCATTTATAGACAGTCTATTTCCGCACACAAGCTGTGACAGCAGCCAGCGAATTTGATTGGTCGAGAGGCGATCAAGGTCGTCAGCCAAGGTGTCAATCACTGTTATGCAGTGCGTGCTCTGACATTATTGTGATGTTTGGGCTATCGAAAATAGGTACGTGTGTATTGGATTGATGCTTGGAAGCAAATACACGCGCTTCATAAAAACGCACAGGTGGTAAATTAGCTGCGTCAGAATTGGGTCAAATTGAATTTCCATTTGTCAAAACGTGTGTGCACACGTCTATTGAGAACCCTGATATCTATCAACTCAATCAGGCGCCTGCCTGACAGACGGTATATTACGGAATCCATTACGGACGGGGGTCGGCTTGATTTTTTTTTTTTTTTTTTTGGAATGCAATAAAAACCATAGGGTCGGCGGGAATTTCTAGGGTAGGTCGGGTAACCGGAAACTCAACTATTCTTTTATTTGGCCTTAACAATAAACTCCATTCAATTAAACCGTTACTGGGAGAATGGCGTTCTTCTAGTAGACCCATTCGTCGAGAGGAAGTTGTCCTAGCCCGGTGCAGAATAGGGCATACACGTTATACTCATTCATATTTATTTACAAGGTGAGCAATTACCAGAATGTATACCCTGCTTTGCACCGTTAACGGTCAAACACATATTGCTGGAATGTGTAGACTTTGATCCTATGCGTCAAAGGTACTACATTGTTAATACTATGACCGAGTTATTTAATACTATAGATTTTAGTCTAGTTTTAGATTTCCTGAAGGAAGTCAAGACTATATAAATCATTATAATATATTCTTGTATAAATTTACCTCTTTATATACCCGTTTTCGGGCATTTGTTGATTTACGTACATATAATTTATATTACTACCATTTCATCCCTTACTTGTAAATAATTTTATCTTTATATACTTACATTAATTTTTAATTAATCCTTCATTTCTTCATCATTCATCAGTTTTTGCGCACAATATGACCTATTTATATGTCAACGTGCCGTAAAACACCATTCATTCATTCATCTCTTCATCATTCATCAGTTTTTGCGCACAATATGACCTATTTATGTGTCGACGTACCGTAAAACACCATTCATTCATTCATTCAATATAAATTCAGTGCCTGCCTGTCAAAAATATTTTCTGTGAGCAATGAAATGTTTTCATAAAGTTGGGAAACAAAAAAATAAAGCATTAATTTCATAAATTTGTATCCTTCATTCTGTTTACAGTAAAACATGATGAACAGTGGCATTTAAAAGCATTTCATACTCCCTTGTCAAACATGTACATGTACATGATGTATTTGTGTGTTTTTCTTTTCCTTCTTTAAGTTGGGAGTTTTTGTCTCAAAATTTGGGGGGCGAGAAAGGAAATATTTTGGCATTGGGAATATGGCCCAATATGGGCTATAAAAACGGCCTAAACAAACACTGGCATTGTTTAAATTGGCGTAAGTTGGAACTGGTGTTACGATACTCATAGAAATATTCATTGTTTTCTGACAATCCCGATTTTGAATTGTATCAACAAACACACTTTAATTTATGTTTTTCTACAGTACCAAAAACATTACGGTAATAATATATCTGCGATGCGTTCAAGTTATAGGCTGACATTTAATAACATTTTTGTAATGTTTTTAATTATATATTGGACACCGTTACAATGAATATTGAATATGAATGTGCCTTCCATCATTTGATTGGTCGACCTGTTTGATTACTTGGAGATAGCTCTATATTATCCGTGATCGTTTGGCAAATGTTGGGCTGAAATCGGCTGTAAGATACTGGCCTGAACCTTGCTGTGTACATACACGTGTAGTAGGCTTATATGAAAAGGAAGCTTGGGATTGTATTTGGGGTCACATGGGTCAAGGTCATTGTTACAAAAAATTGAAAATTGTTCTCCCCATCAATGACCAGTTTTCCATGGGGTATTTTGAAAAAAAAATACCAAAAGGTGCGGCTCATTGAAAGGGAGCTTGAGATTGTTGTTTGATCATTTGGTCACTGTTACTATAAATAGAAAATTGGTTTCTAATGAATAGCTTTAATTTTCCTTGGATGGGATTTTAACAAATTCCCAGTAGGGACATTGTATTGCGTATCACCAGTGTTCGACACTAACTTTTTGGACCAACTAGCCCCGGGGGCTAGTAGGTTTGGAATTTCACTAGCCCCCCTTAATTTCTACTAGCCCTGCTACCAACGGTACCAAATCCTCATTGTATATTGATTTGACAGGGTTGGTTATACAATAACAACACAAATCAGATGATTATTATTTTAATTTATTATAGTATTTCTGAACAATGTACAAGAGAAACACAGAAATAAGAAATTATTATGATAAGAGTTTTTTGTTTTTTTGGCTGGTGGAGAAAGCCCCAAAAAGCGATCCATGTTTGCACCTTTATAAAAAGTTCATAATTCGCGGCGTTTTCCGACGGAAGCGGAAACAACTGCTGTAATCGTGGACATAAAAACGCTTGAGAAAAGCTGTCTAGTTTATAAGGCGTAGTTACAAGCGTTTGTGTGATTCGGTATCGGGCTGGTATCACGCAAAAAGAAAACAAATGTCGTTTTACGCGGACTAAAAGAGCAGCAGTTTTAAGCGATAATCTGCGGAACATTAATGATTAACAGTGCTTGAGAATTTTATTTATATAATGCCATCGCAAATTGGGTACGTGTTTGTTCTATAATCTACTAGCCAATCGGGCTAGCTAGACGATCGTACGTGCTAGCCCGATGGTCACTTTTACTAGCCCCGGGCTATCGGGCTAGCGTTAGTGTCGAACACTGATCACTACTGTTTGTTAGAATTATTCCAGGGGTACGGGTCATGTTCCCAAAATTATGAAAAAAAGCCCTGGGTTAACATTTTGAATGTAGTCATACAGACATATTCCAGAAACATTGACAGAAAACTTCAAAACTTGACATACATGTTTATCATCTGTGTTACACCCATCTATCATAACTCTTATCATGCCTTTTACCAGAAGTACATGTATATATCCTTTTCATGTTAGACTCACTGGTGCAGTAAAATTATTGTATGGGATTATCCGCCCGTATGTCCATCCGTAAACATTTTGCATTCTGCACAATAACTTGAAAGGTATGAGACCCGCCTTCATGAAACTTATCTAGGTTGCCCTAGATGAGAGGAGGAATCCGTCTAATTTTGGGGTCAGTAGGTCAAAGGTCAAGGCCACAGTGACCTTATATGGAAATATGCATTCTGCACAATAACTTTAAACACACTTGACACTCATAAAACTTCATAGGTACATTGCCCTTGATGAAAGAAGAAACACTATTGATTTTGGGCCAAAGGTCAATGTCACCATCGCCTTATATAGAAAAAACGCACTCATCATGACTTCAAAATTGAAACACCTACACATTTGAAGCATTGTACATACATTGTCCTTGGTGAGAGGAGAAACCCTAGTTTTTTGGTCTGTAGGTCAAAGGTCTAGGTCACAGTGACCTTATATGAAAATATGTACATGTACATGTGCACAATAACTTCAATACCATAACATATACGCTCATGAAACTTCATACGTATATTCAGTGTATTAGGCAGAAATTCAAGAACTGGGTGTGCAGATATGCAAACAGGGTGTGCAAAATAAGTTGCTAACACGCGTTATGCGCCAATTCGCGACAAGTGGGTGTCTCTGGGGTAATTTATTTTTACAGATAAAGATGAAACAAGTACATTGTAGGTCATATTTCTTCTATAAATGTATACAAAACATAACAATATTGAGAAAGTAAGAGTTTGAATGTGTTGTTGAGCAAAAAAAAAAAAAAACTTTTTTTTTTCTTTTTTTTTTTTTACCCCACCCACTCCCTCAAATATTGGCCGCGATTTTTCAAAAACGGCCGTGCAAAAGACGGCTGCACGGTTGGCTGGCTAATACACTGCGTATATTGTCCTTAGCGAGAGGAGAAATCCTTTTATGTTTCAGTCAGTAGGTCAGAAGCCAAGGTCTCCATGACCTTATATGGAAATATGGATTCCGCATGAAAACATCAAAACCGTAACACCTATACTCATGAAACTAGAGATTTATCACACTTATAAAGTTGTTGAAAGCAGGAACCTTATTTCCTTTTGGGTCGTTAGGGTAAAGGTCAAGGTCACACTGACCTTAAATGGAAATATGAATTTTGCATAACTTCAAAATCATAACACCTAAAGTTCATAGGTTCAAATGCGGTTCATCACTCTTGTTGAAAGCAGGAAACCTTTTGCTTTTGGGGTCAAACTTCAAGGTGACCCATGACTATATGAAAATACACATTCTGGACAATAACTTTGAAACTGTTTTTATAGCCGTTATTGGGCTATATTCCTTATGCCAAAACATCTTTTTTCCCAATTTTGAGACAAAAATTCCCAATTGAAAGAAAAAATATTTAAAAATAGAAAAAAAGGGAGTGAGGTGGGGGCGGTGAAAAAGAAGTATTAATGTGACGAGTACTGAGAACGAAATGCTTTTAAACCTAGGGCCTCCGGTTACAAATCTGCCGCGCTAATGTCTGCGCCACGCCAGCCCCCCCCCCCTCTGTTGACATAAGTGGAGGGCTGGCGTGGCGCGGTCGGAAGCGCGGCGGATTTGTAACCGGAGGCCCCGGGTGGTCTCGTCTATCGGCCTATCCTCCGAGCACGTTAAAGAACCATAGGAATCTATTCGATAATAAGAGTAGGGCACGGTTCCCAGATTCCTAAGTATCCTTCCCCTCTCACTGGGGCGGCTCTAAATAACCTATACTGTGTTGATGAGCCGTTAAACAACATTCATTCATTCATTGACATTAGTGTACTGAAAATAGTAATATACTCATTTAATGAATGTTTTACTGTATTTTTTCCCAATTTTATGAAAAATTGTGCTAAAATTCACAATTATTACCGTATGGGTTATGTTCCCGAAGTATAGAAAAAACACCGCGGACAATAATCTTTAAACCATAACATCTACACATGGAACTTCAAAGGTACATGTACATGTACCTTGTCCTTGGTAGGAGAAACCCTATTGTTTTTGGGGTCAATAATAAAATCATCGACTTATGGAAATATGCATTTAGGAAGATGACTTCGAAACCGTAACACCTACACTCATGAAACTTACATTGCCCTAGGTTGGAGGAGGATACATGTACATGTAACTATTAAAGGTCAGTGGTCAAGGTTGACCTCACACCTAGGAAATGCTTTTAAAATAATAACCCATTGGGCCAACGAGAGTGATTGAAGTATAAGTCATAGGTTGTTTCGCAATTGTTGTAAAATAAATAGTGTTAACCTAAACAAACATAATAACTTCAAGGTAACGGGCGTATAATGCCCCATTAGGTGGCGCTATTGTTCCAGACTAAAGCTGAATAACCCTTCACTACCCATAGCCGCCCCACTATGCACCATTCTTTACACCCAGTGTTTCCGCGAGAGTGCGTTTCTTGTGTTTTGATGCACTAACATGATTGGCGACGTGAAATAAATCGGCATAATTATGTGCGTTTTTAGCTCTACTGATCAGAGATCAGCAGAGCTTATGCCGTGGTGCGGTGTCCGTCGTCCGTCCGTCCGTTAACTTTTTTTGTAGCGACTACTCCTCTGAAACTACTGAATGGATTTTTATGAAACTTTACAGAAATGTTGCCCATGAAGTCTAGTTGATCCTAGCAAAAATTCATGTTGATGTGAAATCCAAGATGGCCGCCAAATCTAAAAATAGGTTTTTAAAAAACAAGTTTGTAGCGACTACTTCTTGAAAACTCTAAGTGATATTGATATGGGACTTTTTCTAAAATGATCAGCATGACATGATGTTGGTCTTTGTCGAAAATCGTTTTGATTCAACGTTAAACATGGCTGCCAGCGGCCATCTTTGTTTACATAAAGTTATATAATGAAAACTTGTAGCGACTACTCCTCTGTAACTACTTGACAGATTTTCATGAAACTTCACAGGAATGTTGCTCTTGATGTCTAATTGATCCTAGCAAAATTTCAGGTCGGCCGGAAATTCAAGATGGCCACCACGGCTAAAAATAGATTTAAAATAAATAAACTTGTAGCGACTACTTCTTGAAAACTGTAAGTGATATTGATATGGGACATTTTCTAAAATGATCAGCATGACATGATGTTGATCCTTGTCAAAATTTATTTCGATGCAACTTTAAACATGGCCGCTAGCGGCCATCTTTGTTTACATAGAGTTATATAGTAAAAACTTGTAGCGACTACTCCTCTGAAACTACTTGGCGGATTTTCATGAAACTTTACAGGAATGTTGCTCTTAATGTCTAATTGATCCTAGCAAAATTTCAGTTCGGCCAGAAATTCAAGATGGCCACCACAGCTAAAAATAGATTTTTAAAAAATAAGTTTGTAGCGACTACTTCTTGAAAACTATAAGTGATATTGATATGGGACTTCTTCTAAAATGATCAGCATGACATGATGGTTATCCGAGTCGAACATTATTTTGATTCGACGTTAAACATGGCTGCCAGTGGCCATCTTTGTTTACATAGTTATATATTGAAAACTTGTAGCGACTACTCCTCTGCAACTACTTGACGGATTTTCATGAAACTTCACACGAATGTTCCTCTTGATGTCTAATTGATCCTAGCAAAATTTCAGGTCGGCCGGAAATTCAAGATGGCCGCCATGGCTAAAAATAGATTTTCAAAATACAAGTTTGTAGCGACTACTTCTTGAAAACTATAAGTGATATTGATATGGGACTTTTTCTAAAATGATCAGCATGACATGATGTTGGTCCTTGTCAAAAATCGTTTTGATTCGATGTTAAACATGGCTGTCAGCGGCCATCTTTGTTTACATAGAGTTATATAATGAAAACTTGTAGCGACTACTCCTCTGAAACTACTTCACGGATTTTCATGAGACTTCGCAGGAATGTTGCTCTTGATGTCTAATTGATCCTAGCAAAATTTCAGGTCGGCCGGAAATTCAAGATGGCCGCCACGGCTAAAAATAAATTCTCAAAAAACGAGTTTGTAGCCACTTCTTCCTGAAATCAAAATCAATCAGTAGAGCTTCAAGGTCATTGACCTCTTGTTCATAATTATGAAATTGACTTGGCTGATGTTTTTCTTGAAATGCAAGCGTTTCAGCTGAGCCGATGTGTTTTTTGTTGAAATGCAAGCGTTTTATCGGCCGATAAATCGCTGTTCCTTAGGCGCTTGGCTGATGTTTTTCTGTTGAAATGCAAGCTTTTTATCGGCCGATAAATTGCTGTTCCTTAGGCGCCTGGCTGATGTTTTTCTGTTGAAATTAGTGGTGCGCGGTATTACCGATATGCCAGTATATTATGGCGATACGCTTAGCATACCGATACGACCGGTATATTCATTTAATGCAGAAGCAGTCTGAAAATATCCGTCGGGTCGAGTTGTTTACTTCTCCATTGAGTACTCACTGGTTTCTCGCTCTGTTGCGAGTCGTAACATTGTCGGTGGTTTAGACCAGGACCCAGCTCAGTCAGCCAGTACACAGGCTATTTCTGGAAGTTTCTGGAATGTGTTTAGATTTATTTTTAGACTTGATTCAGAACGAGGCTCTCATGTGTTTTTCCATCGTTGGTTCTCAATTACGCAGGCTAAGCGATATAAACTGGGTAACCAATCAAACCGGCGTTTACCAGCGTTGTAAAATTAAATAATGTCGGAGTTTCATGACCCCGACTTTGAGATTGTAAACAATCCGAAGGGGAAGTCCAATGTGTGGGAACATTTTGAGCTTCAGAAACGTGTAGCCAGCAAGAGACTTGTGGACAATATAGCTGTGTGCTGACAGTGTAATATTTGTTCATGAATGAAGGATACAACTCATAAGATATCTCTTTCTTGTTTATATGATTATCATTAGGCTTTGGCTGGTCTGTGATTCTTTGTTCTTCCCACAATATATCATGATACGCATCGCGATACAGTTCAGCCAAAAATTCTGGCGATACCCCTCCCTAGTTGAAATGCAAGCTTTTTATCGGCCGATAAATCCCTGTTCCTTAGGCGCTTGGCCAATTTTGTTCAGTTGGTGACCCTCGGGTCACAATTGGCCCGCCCCAAGGGTCACATGTTTTACATAGACATGTATAGGGAAAAACTTAAAAAATCTTCTCTGAAACTTCAAGAGCCAGAGTTTTAATATTTTGAGGGGGCGTCCGTGGCTGAGTGGTTAGAGTCTCTGACTTGCAATCACTTGCCCCTCACCGCTGTAGGTTCGATCCCTCAGGGGCCTAGGAATCTTTATGTCAGGAAGCTATCCAGCTGGCTTGCGGAACGTCGGTGGTTCTACCCAGGTGCCCGCCTGTGCACGAAAATTGTCCGGAGGGGCACCTGGGGTCTTCCTCCACCACTAGAAGCTGGAAAGTCGCCATATGACCTTAGTTGTTGGTGCGACTATAAAATCCAATTCAATTCAATTCAATTTAATATTTTGCATTTGCTATAAGCTCAAGGTCCTCTACCAGTTTTGTTCAAATGGTGACCCTGTGGTCACATTTGGCCCCGCCCCGGGGGTCACAGTTTTACATAGGCTTGTATAGGGAAAAACTGAAAAAAATCCTACATTTGCTATAAGCTTATGGTCCTCTACCAAGTTTGTTCAAATGGTGACCCTGGTGTCAAACTTGGCCGCGCCCCGGGGGTCACAGTTTTATATAGACTTATATATATAGGGGAAAAAAATATTCTCTGAAACTGCAAGAGCCAGAGGTTTAATATTTTGCATTTACTAAAAGATTATGGTCCTCTACCAAGTTTGTTCAAATGGTGACCCTGGGGTCACAGTTTTACATAGACATATAGGAAGCACATTAAAGCCTTCTACAAGCCAGAGGTTTAATATTCAAGTTTAATATTGATGGATTTTAACGCAACTTCACCTCAAGGTGCGATTCATGGAAGCTCATGATTGTTATTCGGGTCATTTGAAAAAGGTCACTATCGCTGCTACTACATGTACATTGTTAATAAATAGAAAGTTGTTTTACCACTCAATAACTTCAGTGTCCCTTTATGCATTTTAATGGAACTTCAACACAAGGTGTGGCTTACGGAAGGGAAGGTTGGCATTGTTATTCGTGTCGTTATGCCCCACCAAAATGTGATGGAACTGTACTGTTTTGGCCTTAACCGTTTGTTGTCCGTCGGCTGTTTTTGGTCATATTCTCAAAATGCTTTCACAATTACTTTCATAAATTTATTTGTTGATTATTAAGGTTATTCGAAACTTCATCACAAGGTGCGGTTCATGAAAAGGAAGCTCTGGATACTTTAAATAGAAAATCGGTTACCATTCGATGACTTCAGTTTCCCTGGAGGAATTTTAATGAAATTTCACCAAAAGGTACGGCTGTTGAAAAGGAAGCTCAGGACTGGTATTGGTCATTTTGGCAATGAGGGGCAATGACCAAGGTCATACTCATTGTTACTATAAATAGAAAATGGGATCCCACTCAGTAAATTCAGTTGCCCTCAAGGATTTTTATGACACTTCATCACAAGGTGCTACTTACGTTCCTGTAAGTTGAAAAGATTCGCATGACTTTTAGTTGGTCCTAAGCAAAATTTTAATTGATTCAACATCAGTTATGGCTGCCAGCTGCTTTGTTTGCATAGAATTGGATATGAAACTCTTATGGTGAGGATTCCCTTGGCCTAGGAACAACTAAATAGCTTTTCATGAAACTACAGGAATGTTTCTCTTTATGTCTAATTAGTAAAAATCCGATTGACCAGAAATTAAAAATGGCCACCACAACTAAAAATAGATTTCAAAATACAATTTTATGGTGACTACATAGCAGCCATCTTCATATCATGTAGGAAGGCTTTTATCTGACGTTGGAAAGTATAACTCATATTGATTATGAGGTCACAAGGTCAAAGGTCGAGGGTTGACTGCCTGTGTTGAGAGGATGACCCCTTTTGATTTTAGCTTAGTAGGTTAAGGTCACCATGCTTTAAGTCAAATTTTCATTGAACATTCATGAGTAGACTGCGTGGGGCGTGATGACCCCTTTTGATTTTGAGGTCACTATAGGTCAAAGGTCAAGGCCACAGGTGACCACGTCATGAGAAACCTTTGTCCACACTAACTCTTCTTCATATGAAGCAAATCTCACGAAACTTCGTGGGTGGGTTGCCTGTGGAAGAGAATGACTAGGTTTTGATTTTTAGGTCAAAGGTCATGGTCAAGGTCCCTGATAACAGTACAGGGCAGGAAAATTTGTTTCCGAGTTACTCGTCCTGCGTAATATTATCTGAATTTCTACTCTTCCTGCATGATGCATCAAGGAGCACTCGTTTTGACAAGCAGACGAGTGGCATTTTCGTTCCCTAGTATGAACTTAACATTTTTTCTTTAAAGATACTGTCCTCACTACTTCTTCTAAACAATTGAATAGGTTTTGGCAAAACTTGGTACAAAACTTCAGTGTGATGTCTAGTTGTGCATGTCTTTGTTTAGTTCTTGTTTGGTTTGATAATATTTTGATGGAGTTTTGGCCCTTCAACACATTTGTTAAATATCTATAAAATCCTTTTCCTGGGTACATCTATAAAACTGTTCTGGATTATGACCATAAAACTGTTCTGGATTACGGTATGACCAAACTTATTTTCACAAGTCCTCAATGCTATTCAAAAACACACTCAATCCACTGTCAAACAACATGATTGTGCAGTGGGGCGAGACGGGTTCTTCTCAACAACAAAAAAAGAATATTTTTTTTCTATTTTCAGCTTGGAATAAAGTATCGCATCACAATTTTGCCGATCTGTGGAACCAACCAATGGTGTGAATCGAGCTTAAACAGTGAAGAAACTGTGAACACGTGTGACGTGTGTATTTATCGAGTGTAGTGTGTGGAAGTGTGTCTTTGTGGACAACTGCCAGTTGATACAAGTGGACACGTAGAGAGAGACGTGATAGGGACTTCAGAAAAGCAACAACATATATAGAAGGACTTATGACGTGACGCTATCTGACACGGGAGGACCTGTATAGATTCACACAATGGTAAATCTTTGTAGAATTGTAACCAATTCTCACTGCAACATACCGCAGTAGTGAGAGTGAAATAAGTTTATCCACCATTTATATCAGGTGATCTTTTAAAAAGTCTGTATCGTTAACAAATTCGAATTTGTTGGAGAAAGTGTTCAGTATCAACAGCTTTGTGTGTTTCTGATATGAACTGATCTGTTTCTACGACTTGCAGATCGTCTCTCCCACAGTATTGTTCCGCGGTAACCTTTCTACTAACACACTTTACATGTATGTCGTTGTTAATCCCGTTAGCTGTTTATCTGTTTAGATGGCCCAATCTTTTCTTGTATACTATTCTGTTTTAGAAAAAAATCAACTGGACCCTGGCTGTAATGTAATTAACATTTAAAAATCGGGTTGTTTACAGCATGGCTCGCATTGATTCAATAGGCAGGAATGAAAACGTTGGTATAACGAAGATATATACTATATATATGTATCTAACATCCCTGTTCTAAACGAGGGCAAAGTTTCTGTTGAGTTTCAGAGTTTCGGTACAGCGGCCGAAGATGTAGGACATGCAAGGTGGTGGCTTGTGATTGCCAGTGACATTCTGGACAAGAAAGTTGTTAGTTTGCTGATGAGTGTGGTGAGGAACTTTATCCAAATTCAGTACTCCTTAAAACTGGTTGAGCAGGACAGGTAAGAGGTAATTCAGGTAAACGGGTAAGTTGTAATAAATGCAACAAAAGTAAGTGTGTTTATGCCTCACCTTAAAATGGAATGGGCATAGAGTGTTACCCTTGTTTGTCCTTATGAATGTACGTACGAAAAAAAAAAATTGCATTCAAGTTTTTCGTAAAGTCCATTTCTATGTGACTGACTGTGCTAAAAGCTGGGCATCCATGTCCCATGGACACCTTTTCTTGTTAATAATTAAATTTGAATTTATTAGCATCAATCTGTTGAGTTTGTCGAAGTCTGAAATTGTATCCAAGACAGTCTTCAATCCAAGCATATAAGGTGGAGTCAAGCATAAAATGTTGAGAATTGTATTCCAAATAATTATTGGGGCATCTTCTTAATTACATTGCGACGTACAGTCATTGTTTGTCCGGAGTTTTGGACAATAAACTCCTGTTGAAGACTGTTTAACCATTACTGAAAAGTAAAATATTTTGTTCACGAGTATGAAAGACTATGTAGGTCATATATTACATATATCAGTATATCTATTATATAAGCTGGTGGTCGAGGGGTTAACGACGTTGCATTGTAAACCTTCTCGCCTCTCACCGCTGCGTGTTCGAATTCCACTGGCAGCTCAGCTTGTGAGAATGTCAGTTATTGTAGATGGCGAGAGGTATATGGTACTGGTTCTACCCAGGAAAAATGAGATGGTCTGCCTGTACCACAAAAAAAACTCATATATGGCCTAAAATGTGCTAAAAATGACGTAAAACACCAAACAAAGCAAGGGTTCAGTGTAAACTATTGCATCTCCTTTATTCATATGTAGTTACAAGAGTTTTGCGCGGACCCCTCGAAAGTATATCTATTATATTATTATATCCTTGCCATATAAAATGGGGGGGGGGGGGGGGGGGGGGGGTTGCATATAGTGCTGCCCTTGTCTACGTACTGTACGTCACTTCCAGACTACATCTCCTGAACTTCTCTGCAGGTTTTGGCAATACTTGGTACATGTAGGTAGAACTGGTTTAAAGTATTATTTGAGCATGTAGCTGTGCTGTTCGGTTCATTGAATTTGAGCAGAGTTATGGCCCTTCATTTTTTGTTTTATATATCAGCTGTTAGCTTACAGCGAGAGCATTCGTTTCCCGGGCCACATTGCTTGTTAATTGATAAATCGTCAAAGAGTTCATACTAGAAAATATAATGCCTTAATGATTTAACATTATACTTACAACTACATTTTTTCCTAGAACAATTTATGTACTTATAATTTGTCTTTTGCAGATTTCAAGTCAAGCGCACATGGCGGGTTCATGGATAACGTTTTCACCAAATCCTTCGGAATTCATATATTTGGATTTAATCGACGTATCCTGTGATGCCAACTTCGTTCGACTCGTTTTGCCTCATTTTCAAGCCTGGATAAAAATCATGGAATCGATTCTAAACGGCCATGTTCTTTAGCCTTCAAACACAGTATTTCTCTTTATGCCTAATGGCTTTATTAACCAAAAATGTATATCAAAGTTAGATTTATATTTTTTTTATTTATCCAAAGTTCAAAAAAATTGTTTTCAAAAAAATAAAAATATTGCAATTATTATTATTAAATGAAGTTTTCAGAAATCTTTTTGATGAGTAATCTGCATTCACTCACTCGTGGCTTATTTTCAGTCATACATTTTGCTGCAGTGAAAAAAGTATTTTTATATTTAACTGTTCTATGCTTTATTATGATTCTTGGATACTGTAGCACCACTAATTGTTATAGAGTAGCATTACCTTGCATCGTATAAGCTAAAAACTTTTGTAACTTTTAAATGTGGACCCAATACAATTCAGCAATACAATTCAGTTTTACAGTTCAATTGGCACAATTCGTCTTCAAAACGGAAATGAGGACGAAACTTGCCTTGACGATATTTATAAGAAAAATTCTGAAAATTTCTTGATAACATTTGTTAGTGTTGCTATGGTAAGTTGTTTATTATGAGCCCGTTACTGGGACCGTTTTATCTTCTTTTCAGTTTATTCCCCCCTACAACCACTCCACACAAAGTACACACAAATATAAATACCATAGTATCTCTAATACCAGTTTAAAATGTAGGAAGAAACTATTTTCAATAAAAAAAAAGTATGCCAAGCTTATCTTTTTATCTTGTATATAAACATTTGTGTTGGTGATTGGGGGGTGGGGGAGTGGGGGGGGGTAAAAAAAAGCTTCAGAAAAATGGTTGTTCTCGAAATGTTACTGTGTTTAAAAACGGCAGTATTTTCAGATTATTGTTGGTGTGAATTAGAGATGTTATGGTATGGCAGCACTGATTATGAGCCCATGTTTTATAAATGGGACGCCCTCTTGTTAAAACATCACTTACACACAGCATCTGACAGCCTCTTCATCATTTTTTAAGGAAAAAGAAATGCAAGGTTAAAGTAAATCAAAACCTCTGGCAATTAAATACCTTTCCAAAATTATAACGTAAAAGTCCTGCTTCTAAATGCCTTGAAACCTGGAAATTTATAAATGGGTAGCTGAATGCCAGTTGAAAACTCCGCACATCTACATTTATAAATGGGCAGTTTTAAGTTAAAGATATAAATTGAAAACTGCAATGCAACTGTCTGAATACCAATTGAAAAATAAAATTTTATGAAAACTCGCATCGCATCTAAATGACTGTTTATCCAAATAAAAATTTTAAGTTGAAAAATCAGGAATTAAAAATGAAATTTTCGCATCACATTTTAATGCCTTTAAAGCAAAATGGTTACACAATCTTTAAGCTGCAAAAAACGTATCTCTGGGCCTCTATCAAAATGATGATCAATTTTGTAATATAAGAAATTTAAATCTAAAATTGCGTCTAATAATGCCTGCTCAAGTTGGAAAAATAAAATCGAAAATCTGACCTCACATCTGAATGCACGTTAAGTGGAAAATAAGAACTAAAAACATCTTATCTTGAAAAATATATGAAAACTCGTATCTGAATGCCTCAAAAACGTCTGCATCTAACCTACAGTGGGTGCTGAATATAAAATGGAATTTAAATATATAGAGGATCTTACATGAGTGTCCTGTTTAATATTGAATTTATTAAATAAGTTAATAAATTCAATATTAAATAGGCATCAATGTGAGATTCTATTCATCTCAAAGCTCCAAAACAGCCTCGTAAGAATTGTAGCTGCCAATATGTAGCGTCGTATTTGTGACATTGTAGAGTTTATGATGATGTGAACTCTGTATGACACTCCGACGACACTACTACCTCCTCAATTTCAGTATCTCCTCAATCTCGGTATTCAAAGTGGTTATGAAAACCAACGAGGCAATTCCGATGCACACCAACCTGAACGACATAAAATTTATAACACAAAATTATGGCTTTATTACGCTGACGAATCGCAAGATGATAATTATATGCTTCCGTGGCTGAGGGGTTAACAAACTTCTTGTCTCTCACTGCTGCAGGTTAGAACCTCACTGGGAAATCGACTCAGTTGAGAAAGTGTCGATTCTTACAGATGGAGGGAGATGCACAGGACTGATTCTACCCGGGAAAAATGTGTGGTCTGCCTCCACCACAAAAAAAAATCCTACAGTCATATGTGGCCTAAAATGTGCTAAAAACACCAAAGCAAACAAAAACTTATAATTAAGTCAGTCTTGACCCGCAATAATAAACTAGTTTTATCAAAATACTAAGAAAACGTGCTTTGTATGCATTGCACTTCTAACCACATTGAAATATCAAGCTGTAGGCTGATGACATCCAAAAGTTGTAGAACTACCCTTTATATGCTGAACATCATCAAGCAAGGGAGCTACTAGTACCATTCTTATGAAGTTTGGTATGACCCGGCCGGGAATTGAACCCACAACCTCCCGCATGCGAAGCGGATGCTCTATAAGAAAACTATTGTTGGGGTGACTCTGGCCTTTCGTCTTGAAAAATTGAAATACTGCAAAAAAAATATTAAATTTATTGCTTTTAAAGTAAAACTTTAAGAAAATAAGTGTCGTAGAAAAAAAAAGTGTTCTTTGCGCATATTTATGCCTCTTACTTTTATTGTATCATTTGGTGTGGAGATATTGTCGTGAGTAAGCTGCATGCTAAAGTGTCTTAAGTAACATACAATGCATAGTAAACACCGACCGACAAAACCAGATTTGTTCCCCCATAAAATTGGGAAAAGGACCAGACCTGTCCATTTCTCATTTGGGAAAGCTATAAGATTTCATAAGTTAATGACAATACTATGCCTTATATTTTCATCCGTTGATTATCATTTCTGATTTCTCAGAACTGACCTAACGGACAACACGTTGCAGAATTCATGCTTTTCCACAAATTCTGAGAGACTGCTGGCTGCCTTCTGATTGGGAAAACGATTCTTACGAATGGTGGGAGGTGTACTGTACTGGTTCTACCCAGGAAAAGTGGGTGTTCTGTCTCCACCACAAAAATCGCGTGGCGCAGTCGGTAGCGCGGCGGATTTGTAACCGGAGGCCCCGGGTTCAATCCTCCGTGGTGCCACTGTGTTCCGTCGGTGTGTTCTTGGGCAAGACACTTTTCCTTAGCCTCGTCCGTCAGATGGGGACGTAAACCGGGCGGTCCCGTGTATCGGTCTATCAACCGAGCACGTTAAAGAACCATAGGAATCTATTCGATAATAAGAGTAGGGCAGGTTCCCGGATTCCTATGTATCCTTCCCCTCTCTCTGGGGCGGCTCTAAATAACCTGTACTGTGTTGATGAGCCGTTAAACAACATTCAATTCAATTCCACCACAAAAATCGACCGTCGTATATAACCATACGTGTTGAATATGACGTAAAACACCAAACAAACCAACAGATCTGATTGGGGAATATTGCTGCAACAGTTGGTGGGAATATTCTGCAACAGTTGGTGGGAAAAACAGTGGTTAGCATGTTCGACCGAGTCCGGTGATCTTGGTTCTGAAGCCGCTGGGTTACTGCCGTGTGTCCCTGGCAAGACATTTCCCCTAGTCTTATCTGTTGAACAGGGATGATCCTGTGTATTGGAGTCTATCCTATATAGGCATTGGAGAACCATAGGAGTCTACTCGATAGTAAGAGTAGGGCATGATTTCGGATTCCTTTATCCAACTCGGGAGTGGCTCGAAATAACCTATTTACAATGTGTTGTGGAGCTGTTCAAGAATTGGAGCAATTCAATGCATGACGCTGATCAAGTATATACCAGAAATAAAAAAATATTAGACGTAACAGCACAGTTTGCATTTTTTAACATGCAATTAAACAAATGCATAACCTCGACCAAATACTGTATGAATGGCCATTTTAAAACACTTGTGTATTTAAAAAAAAAAGAAAAATTACAAACAAGTTTAAAAATTGCTGGTTAAATTGCTTGAAAATTACAATATCCCAAGCATTTTTGGGATGAGGTGAATTACATGTTGAGTCGTTCTTTCGAAAACAGAGGTGACAAAAAAAAAAAGAGTAAATGTTATTTAACGTTTATACGCGCTTATTTTGGTGCCCACTAATAAGAACATTAAGTAGCATTTTGAGTTGTCTGTTGGCCTCGTCCGTCGGGTGTTGACACAAAGCAGACTGTCCCATCTATCGGAGTCGATTCTTCAAACCAATAATCTGTATGATAGTACACCAAGATTTCTATGTATCCGTCCCCATTCCCTGAAGTGGTTCAGAAATTGCAAAGGGTAATCTGTTGAGCTGTAGACAATAATTTAATTGTACGTGTGTTAGGACTCGCTGATCCTGGCATGTGGAATTGTATGAGCTTAGCAGCCATAATACAACAGGTTCGTTAAACCATGTTTGAGGACCTTGATGTCGGTGTCCATATGCGTTACTGTCAACACCGCAGCACGCACTTTGATGCGCTGATTGAAAATATAAATATAAGATTTACAGGGAATGATTCTAACTTGTTTTAATGTTTTGCCTCCAAACAAAGACTGTTTTACATAAATTTGTAAAGATCTGGTATATATTATGAAAATAACGTTTTTAGTACATGTGCTCTTTTCCTTGATGATAATGTCTTGTTTAATAACTAATAATCCTGGTCACCATTTTCATTGTGGTAAACTCGGACACATTACCTACAATAAGCTTTATAAGTACATGTTGTAGCATAGTCACTGAAAATTCCCTTTGTAATAGCACAGGTGTAAATCTAATTGAAAATAACACCTAAGCCGATCTCGATGTTTAACCAGCTCAATGAAACCATAGTAAATAAAGGTAATAAAGAGGTTATTTTAAGTATATTTGGAACTACGCATGGCTTGAGCTTAAATTTTTCATTGCCATATAAATTAGTAAAGGTCACTGTAGACAGGAAAAGGGCCAAAAGATTTTGAAAAATATTCTAAAATGTACCTAGTACTAATATTTAATAGTATATTTATTCTTATCTTAGTATTTGATTAACACAACTTGTCGGATGTGTTTGAACAACTTCTAGTCCGCATCGATGTGAAAATAAAGTATCCTTTTTTATTCTGTTTATTCAAATGACATATTTGTCATGTAACTTGTAAATTTCACACCGCCATTGTACCATGTTTACAAATATGTAATTCTTATGTACAATTTGCATTATTTTGTGATATTGTGCTTTTAAATAACAAACATTAATTGTACTTTCAATGTTTCAATTCTCGAACAAGGAGTCCTGTAGGGATAAGGTAAATAAATCGTAAAATTGTTTTAATAAATCTGATGAGATCTTGAACAACACTCCATTGCAAAATAAGCTTTTAAGATTTCGTTTTGAAGTTTCTCACCGAATACACTGCTCGACTGTTGCGGCATCATCTCTCCCTTTTTAGTTGCTCGTCTTGCTATTGTTAAACAGAATAATAGACATTGAAAAAGCCTTTGAAGGAATTATGTTCAAGCTCTTAAAGGCACACTGGTATAAGAATGGGGTCCACAATAGGAGAAAGGAAGGTAAATATTGTAAAAATGTGTGAAATGATACAAACTAGACCCATCCGTGGCACGGATAGTAAAGACGCTGTGTCTAAAACTCCTCGCACTGCTGCGGGTTTAAATCACATTGGGAGCTCGACTTGCCAAGTGAGAAAGTGTCGATTCTTACGGATGGCGGGAGGTGTACAGTACTGGTTCTACCCAGAAAAAAATGGAGTCTGCCTCTACCATAAAAATAATTTAAAAATCGACCGTCGAATATGGCCTAAAATGGCGTAAAACACTATACAAACAAGCTTGAAATAGGTAATGGTTTCGTTCAACAAATATCCTAGTGAAGTGTACGTCAAAGTTCTGAATACATAGTCATAAATTCCAGGTTAAAATAAGCATGACAATTCATAGATTAATTCTGTCGTACAATTGACTATGCATTGTCATTAAAAAATACTTCCTAAAAATAACTACATTCAGTAGGTGTCGGATTATCCAAAAAAGGATGTGTGGAACAAGAGACATTCTTTGGTGCTTTCCACATAGTTTCTAATAACTGGTATTCTTTATGAGCTCAGCTTGTAACATATGTTTAGTAAGAATTCTATCCATTAAAAATGCAGTGTTGTCTTGCCCCAAAGAAACGCTAGACGTTTCTTCACCGGAGATGCAACCGTGACTTGCTGTGAGTGGTTTGTGGCAACCAGCTTTCTCGCAAGGGTAAAAAAAAAAAGGCACAGTGCAGGTGAGAAAACTAGCATAAGCTATCTTCTGTGAATGCCTTCTACACTAGCAGTGAGCGAGTAATGATAAAACTGGCAAGTTGAACTTGACAGGGTTTGAGGCACCATGGATTGACGGAGCAGAAATTCCAAATAATGGCCTCGGGACAAATTGCCTACGTGTGTACAATAATAGCCCCACAGACAAATCATGTAAGTGTACAAGCCAATAATTTGGAAACGATTCATCTAAGATAGTGTTGTGCATATACTGGGGTCGCAGTGGATACCTTGATTGACTCAGGATCCAGAGATATGAGTTCGAGATTCACTGGCGCCACTGGGTATTTTCGGAATGCCCTTAGGCAAGACACTTTCTATAGCATCGAATTGAGACAAACGCTGCGATACCCTGTATTGGAGTTGAGTACATTCCATAAACAGCCATCAATTTTTTATACACATTCATAATCGGTTGATGCATTCATATGTGTTCTGTTGATGCATTCTAAAGGTGCCATATGTACATTTGTGTTCCATTGACGTGTTCTGTTGATGCATTCTAAAGGTGCCATATGTACATTTGTGTTCCATTGACGTGTTCACTGAAGTTTCATATAGTTGTACACATTCGGGTTCGTTTGATACATTCACAAAGGATATATTCAAATACATATTTGAGTTCCATTCTACTCTCTCAGAATACATTGGCAGTCCTGCAAATATTGTCATGTTCTATATATAGACCACATCAGGCGTTCCTGTACACATTTAGTCCTGTTCTATATATATAGACCACATCAGGCAGTCTTGTACACATTTAGTCCTGTTCTATATATATAGGCCACATCAGGCAGTCTTGTACACATTTAGTCCTGTTCTATATATAGACCACATTTAGTCATATTCTATATATAGACCACATCAGGCAGTCCTGTACACATTTAGTCATATTCTATATATAGATTAGTCATATTCTATATATAGACTACACATTTAGTCATATTCTATATATAGACCACAACAGGCAGTCCTGTACACATTTAGTCATATTCTATATATAGACCACATCAGGCAGTCCTGTACACATTTATTCATATTCTATATATAGACCACATCAGGCAGTCCTGTACACATTTAGTCAAATTCTATATATAGACCACATCAGGCAGTCCTGTACACATTTAGTCCTGTTCTATATATAGACCACATCAGGCAGTCCTGTACACATTTAGTCCTGTTCTATAAATAGACCACATCAGGCAGTCCTGTACACATTTAGTCCTGTTTTATTAGCTCTACTGATCAGAGATCAGCAGAGCTTATGCCGTGGTGCGGCGTCCGTCGTCCGTCCGTCTGTCCATTAACTTTTATTTGTAGCGACTACTCTGAAACTACTGGATGGATATTCATAAAACTTTACAGAAATGTTGCCCATGAAGTCTAGTTGATCCTAGCAAAAATTCATGTTGATGTGAAATCCAAGATGGCCGCCAAAGCTAAAAATAGATTTTTTAAATTCAAGTTTGTAGCGACTACTTCTTAAAAACTATAAGTGATATTGATATGGGACTTTTTCTAAAATGATCAGCATGACATGATGTTGGTCCTTGTCGAAAATCATTTTGATTTGACGTTAAACATGGCTGCCAGCGGCCATCTTTGTTTACATAGAGTTATATAATGAAAACTTGTAGAGACTTCTCCTCTGAAACTACTTGACGGATTTTCATGAAACTTCACAGGAATGTTGCTCTTGATGTCTTAATGATCCTAGCAAAATTTCAGGTCGGCCGGAAATTCAAGATGGCCGCCACGGCCAAAAATAAATTTTCAAAATACAAGTTTGTAGCGACTACTTCTTGAAAACTATAAGTGATATTGATATGGGACTTTTTCTAAAATGATCAGCATGACATGAAGTTGGTCCTTATCAAAAATCGTTTTGATCCTTATCAAAAATCGTTTTGATTCGACGTTAAACGTGGCTGCCAGCGGCCATCTTTGTTTACATAGAGTTATATAGTAAAAACTTGTAGTGACTACTCCTCTGAAACTACTTGGCGGATTTTCATAAAACTTTACAGGAATGTTGCTCTTAATGTCTTATTGATCCTAGCAAAATTTCAGAACGGCCAGAAATTCAAGATGGCTGCCACAGTTAAAAATAGATTTTTAAAAAATAAGTTTTTAGCGACTACTTCTTGAAAACTATAAGTGATATTGATATGGGACTTTTTCTAAAATGATCAGCATGACATGATGTTGGTCCTTGTCGAAAATCGTTTTGATTTGACGTTAAACATGGCTGCCAGCGGCCATCTTTGTTTACATAGAGTTATATAATGAAAACTTGTAGCGACTACTCCTCTGAAACTACTTGACGGATTTTCATGAAACTTCACAGAAATGTTGCTCTTGATGTCTTATTGATCCTAGCAAAATTTCAGGTCGGCCGGAAATTTCAAGATGGCCGCCATGGCTAAAGATAGATTTTCAAAATACAAGTTTGTAGCGACTACTTTTTGAAAACTATAAGTGATATTGATATGGGATTTTTTCTAAAGACATGATGTTGGTCCTTGTCGAAAATCATTTTGATTTGACGTTAAACATGGCTGCCAGCGGCCATCTTTGTTTACATAGAGTTATATAATGAAAACTTGTAGCGACTACTCCTCTGAAACTACTTGACGGATTTTCATGAAACTTCACACGAATGTTGCTCTTGATGTATAATTGATCCTAGCAAAATTTCAGGTCGGCCGGAAAATCAAGATGGCCGCCACAGCTAAAAATAGATTAAAAAAAAACAAGTTTGTAGCGACGACTTCTTGAAAACTTTAAGAGATATTGATATGGGACTTTTTCTAAAATGATCAGCATGACATGATGGTTATCCGAGTTGAACGTTTATTTTGATTCGACGTTAAACAGGGCTGCCAGTGGCCATCTTTGTTTACATTGAGTTATATAATGAAAACTTGTAGCGACTACTCCTCTGAAAGTACTTGACGGATTTTCATGAAACTTCACAGAAATGTTGCTCTTGATGTCTAATTGATCCTAGCAAAATTTCAGGTCGGCCGGACATTCAAGATGGCCGCCACAGCTAAAAATAGATTTTCAAAAATCAAGTTTGTAGTCACTACTTCCTGAAATCAAAATCAATCAGTAGAGCTTCAAGGTCATTGACCTCTTGTATTTAGACCACATCAGGCAGTCCTGTACACATTTAGTCATGTTCTATATATAGACCACATCAGGCAGTCCTGTACACATTTAGTCATATTCTATATATAGACCACATCAGGCAGTCGTGTTCTATATATATAGACCACATCAGGCAGTCCTGTACACATTTAGTCCTGTTCTATATAGACCACATCAGGCAGTCCTGTACACATTTAGTCATATTCTGTATATATATATATAGACCACATCAGGCAGTCCTGTATGCATTTAGTCGTGTTCTATATATAGACCACATCAGGCAGTTCTGTACACATTTAGTCTTGTTCTACATAGACCACATCAGGCAGTCCTGTATGCATTTAGTCATGTTCTATATATAGACATCAGGCAGTTCTGTACACATTTAGTCCTGTTATATATATAGACCACATCAGGCAGTCCTGTACGCATTTAGTCCTGTTCTATATATAGACCACATCAGGCAGTTCTGTACACATTTAGTCCTGTTCTATATAGACCACATCAGGCAGTTCTGTACACATTTATTCCTGTTCTATATAGACCACATAGGCAGTTCTGTACGCATTTAGTATGTTCTATATATAGACCACATCAGGCAGATCTGTACACATTTAGTCCCGATCCATTCCAAGCAGTCCTGTATCAGTCGTATTCAATATATAAACCTTATGTGTAGTTGTGTAGACATGTTCCATACATAGACTACATCAGCAGTCATGTACACATTCAGTCATGTTCCATAAATAGACTACATTTGCAGTCACATACACATTCACTAGTGTTCCATGTATCGACTACCCGCAGTCGTGCATACTTTGTCATGTTCCATATATAGACTACATCAGCAGTCGTGCACACATTCAGTTGTGTTCCATATATAGACTACATTTGCAGTCCTGTACACATTCAGTCGTGTTCCATGTAAACTATATTCACAGTTGTGTACACATTCAGTCATAGACCATATTCGCAGTCATGTACCATATAGACTATATCTGCAATCGTGTACACAATTCGCGATCTTGTACACATTCAGTCATGTTCCATATAAACTACATTCACAGTTGTGTTCACATTCAGTCATGTCCACATATTAACTACATTTGTGATTCTGTACACATTCATGTTCCATATATAGACCACATTCGCAGTCGTGTACTCACCCTGTACACATTCAGTCATGTTCCATATATAGACTATATTTGCAGTCATGTTTACATTCAGTCCTGTTCCATAATATGTGTACAGGATCGCAAATGTAGTCTATATGGGATATATAGACTACATTCATCATCCTGTACACATTCAGTCATGTTCCATATATAGACTACACATTCAGTCATGTTCCATGTATAGACTACATTTGCGATCGTCTACACATTCAGTCATGTTCCATACTACATTCGCAGTTGTGTACACATTCAGTCATGTTCTATATATATATAGACTACATCCAGGCTGTCTTGTGCCATATGGACCAAATTTGCAGTGGTGAATACATTCAGTCATGCTCCATATATGGACTACATTTGCAGTCGTGTACCGTATATAGACTACATTCGGAGTCCTATACACATTTAGTCGTGTTCCATATTTACACATGCAGTCATGTTTCGTAACTACATACACAGTCCACATTCAGTCGTGTTCTATATATAGACTACATTTGCAGTCCTGTACACATTCAGTCGTGTTCCATGTAGACTATTTTCACAGTTGTGTAGACATTGTCATGTTCTACATATAGACTATTGCAGTCATGTACACATTCAATCTTGTTCCCATATATATAGACTACATTCGCAATCTTGTACCCAGTCGTGTTCCATGTAGACTACATTCACAGTTGTGTACACATTCAGTCATGTACCACATGTAGACTACATTTGCAATTCTGTACACATTCATTATATAGACCACATTCGCAGTCCTAATCCATATATAGACTACATTTGCGATCCTGTACACATTCAGTCGTGTTCCATATATAGACTACATTCGCAGTCGTGTACACATATATAGACTACATTCGCAGTCGTGTACACATTTAGTCGTGTTCCATTATACATATAGACTACATTTGCGATGGTGTACACATTGTTATGTTTCATATATCGCTACCCGCAGTCGTGTTCCATATATCGACCACCCGCAGTCGTGCACACATTCAGTCATGTTCCATATATAGACTACATCATCAGTCATGTTCCATATATAGACTACATCAGCAGTCATGTACAAATTCAGTCATGTTCCATATATAGACCACTTTCGCAGTCGTGTTCCATGTAGTCTATATTCACAGTTGTGTACACATTCAGTCATGTTCTGTATATAGACTACATTCGCAGTCATGTTCGATATATAGACAACATTCATGATTGTGTACACATTGTCAAGTTCCATATATAGACTACATGAAGGCTGTCGTGTTATATGGACCAAATTTGCAGTGGTGAATACATTCAGTCAAGCTCCATATATGGACTACATTTGCAGTCGCGTACCATATATAGACTGCATTCACAGTGGTACACATTTAGTTGCGTTCCATATATAAACTACGTGCATATTCAGTCATGTTCCATATATAGACTAGTCATGTACACATTCAGTCGTGTTCCATATATAGACTACATTTGCAGTCATATACACATTTAGTCGTGTTCCATATATAAACTATGTACACATTCAGTCATGTTCCATATATATAGACTAGTCATGTACACATTCAGTCCTGTTTCATATATAGACTACATTCGCAGTCCTGTACACATTTGGTCGTGTTCCATGTATAGACTACATTCAGAGTCGTGTATAGACGACATGCAGGCTGTCGTCTTCCGTATAGACTACATTTGCAGTGGTGTCGAGCTTCATATAAAGACTACATTCACAGTCTTGTACATATTTAGGCGTGTTCCATATATGACTACATTCACATTTGTGTTCCATATATAGACTACATTCGCAGTAGTGTACACAGTCATGTACCATATATGGACTACATTCACAGTCTTGTACATATTTAGTCGTGTTCCATATGACTACATTCACAGTTGTGTTGCATTTATAGACTACATTCGCAGTAGTGTACACAGTCATGTACCATATATGGACTACATTCACAGTCTTTTACATATTTAGTCGTGTTCCATATATATGACTACATTCACAGTTGTATTCCATATATAGACTACATTCGCAGTTGGGTACACAGTCATGTTCCATATATGGACTACATTCACAGTCTTGTACATATTTAGTCGTGTTCCATATATGACTACATTCAGTTGTATTCCATATATAGACTACATTCGCAGTCGGGTACACAGTCATGTTCCATATATAGACTACATTCACAGTCTTGTACATATATAGACTGTTCGCAGTTGTGTACATATTCAGTCATGTTCTATATATAGACTACATGTGCAGTCCTGTAAACATTCAGTCGCGTGTCATATATAGATCACATTCCCAGTTATGTACAAATTATGTTCCATACATTCGCAGTTGTACACATTCAGTCCTTTTTCATACAGTCCTGTACACATTTGGTTTTGTCTCTTATACAGACTACAGTTACCGTCGGTAATGTTTTGTTTTAAGCACCACACAATGGACTTTTTGGACTGCTAAATAAAATACAAAATATTTCGAAATGTATTTGGTTCAAGTGAATGGAACTGACTCTTGAAACCCCATTGTTGTATAAACTACTCTGGACATTGGCACTGGGAGGCACATTTACCAGTCTTTCTGATGAGACCTCTGTTATTGGAGAAAAGCTCATTAATCATTATAATCGTTAAACATTTACAAAGATGATTAGTTTTCAAAAGAATTTGTTCAAAATAAAATAAATAAAATTTGGACCAAAAAATAAAAAGGGAGATAATTCTAAATTTTGGTCACTGCCTACAGGCTATAGGTTGCATACAGCTAAATATAGCCTGGCTGAAGCCCCGCCTTTTGTTGTGTACGATTCAGTACAGAAGTGAAAGTTCACAGAGTTCACAGAGGTCAGCAGATATAACTTTGAAATATTCAATATGCATTTTCAGGAAGGATAAACTATAGGTAAAATAATCCCCATCAGCTAGGATCATTAAATTAAATAAAAAAATATTTTTTAATGTTTTTGAAAATTTTACACCCATTGAAATTGCATGTCAATATTCAGTGCGGATTCAATAGTGTTTGTAAACACAGACATGTGCAGAGTGGTTGAGCTGGAAAAGTTGTCTTTTTCACACTTTCAAAGGCTTTGTGATGGAAATATCTATGAAATAAGGTAATTTAAAGAAAATCTGGTGTATAATTCATGAGATATTAGCTGACAGGTGCAACAGGAGGTCTATGGGAAAGTATTTAGTTTTCTGCAACCATTAGGGATGTCGCTCTTTCAGAACAAGTAAAGTTAGCGTTTAATTTCAAGTACAGAAGGCCCAGGACTAGGTCAGTAATGTATAACTTGGACCCATGCCTGGCAGAAGTTGTCGAGGTAAACTAGTATATTATTTAATATACAAAAGGACCCAAATACTCAAATGCCACATAAAAGGGTGAAAAAAGACCCATTACTCGATTTTTTCCCCAAATAAAGCAATTTAAAACAAAAAGGCCCAAGATTGCCCAGATCATCAACAAGATTCAGGTCGAGATTTAATGCAAAAAAATTAATTGCAATGTATTGTACAAATGTTTTAATGAAAAGTACAAAATAACACACCCGTCTTAAAAATTTAAAGTAATGCTCATAACTCTTAAAGGGATACAAAGCAATCTTTATTAAAAATTTACGACGTCACGCTAGTTTTTCTGCATAACTTGCATTTGTTCAATCATTAATATTATAAGAAAAGTATTAAGCAATTTGTTTTTGCATATTATAAATTGCACTCGCGCTAGTTTTTCTGCATAACTTGCATTTGTTCAATCATTAATATTATAAGAAAAGTATTAAGCAATTTGTTTTTGCATATTATAAATTGCACCAATAATATATTAAAACATAATATAATAAGACGAAATAGTAAATACTTAAAATCTGATTATTTAAATGTAACCAGGGTAACAGTAAAAATGATACTGGATATATAAATCGAGACGACCATTTCAAACACCAAAATTGCCTTTTTTCCCTTTAAAACCACTTTATAATTGTCGGGTACAAACGTACTTCTCGCGAAATAGTCAACTAAACATCTAAATTACAACAAGGGCGTTCGATAACTGCATGCTTGACTTTTCGAGGCATTGTCTATTTATTGGACTTAGTTGAAAAATAAAAAACTCTGTATATTCATAACAATTTGTTAGTACGAATTTTTCTTGTGATAGTGAAGACATGTGCCAAGTTTCTGAGATGAGCTTGCTGAAAAATGCTGACGCCGGCGAATAGCAATGGTTGCCTTTTCTGCGAAAGTTAAATAACTCTGGTAAAGGTGTCTAATGAATTCCCCGAAATGAGTTAAAAAAGACCAATAATTTGAAATAAAATGCTATATAGTATACAAAAAATGACAATAACTCAAAATAATTGCCAAGTAAATTAGAATTTCAGAAATCTGGCACTGCGCAGAAAGTGTCTAATTAAAACAATTTACAATTAAAAAAAGCACAACACTTAACACCACCTGACGTTAAGTATACAAAAGCCCATTACTTAAAACACCACATAATTTAAAGTATCTACGTCATTCTAAAGCACAGGTACAAAAAGGCTATAACTCTTAAAACACCTCATAATATAAAGTACAAAAAATAAAATGCTGGGGAAAAATGTCAAATAAAACCGGTTCTGCAAAGGCCCTTAAGTCTGGGAAAGGCAATAAAACGTAAGTTCAAGAAGTCCGTTACTCGGGGAAAGAAAGCAATTGTAATTTAAAAGACACTGGCGTTAATTGTCGAAGTAAAATGTCACATTATAAAGTATATAAAAGGACCACAACCGGCAGAAATTATTAAAATAAAATGTTGCATAATTCAAAAATTACAAAATACCCATAATTCTGGCAGGAAGTTGTCACGCACAATCCATGTCCACAACGTTGAGAGAGAACCATAATGGAGTAAGAAACCTTGTCAGTAAATTGCACTCTCACAAGTCACTGGCAATCTTGCCATAAATATGCAATGCCTTAATCTAACCTGGAGTCCTATTTTCACTGATCCTGATGTGTATACACAATTAAAATATAGGCTAATGGGTGTGACCTTGATCATAGTAACACACACATATTTTAACTTAACTTGGGATGTCCTTGACCGCAACACAGTTTATACACAGAATTCAACTGACTTATGGGTGTGACCTTTATACAGTTTACACACATTTAAATTGTTGACTCAACCGGTGTGACCTTGACCTTTGCACAATTTATACATACATTTAAATTGGCAAGGGTGTGACCTTTAACTTTGAAACATGTATACATGGGTGTCACACCCATGACCTTTGAATAGATATACACATAATGAAATAATTGACATTGGTGTGACCTTGACATTTGAAGCATTGATGCATATATAAGTGTGACCTTGACCTTTAGCAATTTATACATTTAAGATGTATGGGTTTGACCTTTACAATATGTATACACTTAATTAAATTGCTTTACTCAAAAGGTGGGTGAGGTTAACTTTGACAATATACTCATAATTACTTATGGGTGTGACGACCTTTAAATTAATCTGCACAATTATTTTACTGGTCAATGTGACCTTGACTTTCGAAAGGCTATACACATAAAAGTAAAATACTGTCTTAATGGTTATGACCTTGACCTTCACAAGGTATACACCTATTTAAATTATTGACTTGCTAGTATGACCTCTACCTCAGAGTTGCTGCCCCCATATAACCTAATGTGATTTATTAACAGAATGTAAGCCCCGTTTCATTTCATTTAAATTGACTTAGGGGTGTAATATCGACCATTGCAACATATACATAATTAAATTATTTGACTTAGATGTCTCTGACCTTTGCACAATTAATACACATATTTAAATTATTGATGTGACCTTGACCTTTGCACAATTTATACACAAATTGTTTTACTTAGTAGTGACATTAAATAATTGATGAGTTTGACCTTGACCTTTGAAACAATATACACATGCAACTCTGTAATTTATTTATAGTGGTGCTGTTGGAAACTATTCACATAAATAATTTTGTTGCGGGTGTGACCTTGACCGTTGGAACAATATACATATATAATTAAATTATTGTGTGACCTTGACCTACACTTAATTTATACCTTGGCCTTTGTACTATTTATACACATCTATTTAAATTGTCATATGGGTGACATGTGACCTTGACCATTTTAATTGTCTTATCTGTGACCTTGACCATTTCAACATAATTTAAATTATTGACTTAAGATGTGGCCTTGAACTTTGCACATTTTATACACGGACTTCTGGGTGTGAGATTGACCTATGCAGAATTTATAAAAGTACATTTAAATTGACATGGGTGTGACCTTGACATATGTACACTTTACACACATTTAAATTGATATGGGTTTGACCCCTATATATGCATAATTTATAACCATTTCTTTTAAATTGACATGGGTGTGACCTTGACATTTGCAACATTTATTCTCATACTTGTTAGTGTGACTTGTAGGGTTTGACCTTGACTTTTACACGTATACAACTAATTAAATTATGTTACTCAGAAAAATTGGGAGGGTAGTGGGTAGATCTTTACAGAATATATACATAAATAATTTACTTATGGCTGTGACCTTGACCATTACAACATACACATATATTAATTAACTTGCGGAAACCATATACACATATAATTAAATATGTAACTTGTGGGTGGGTCTGTTACTTCTGAAACAATATTGGCATAACATTTAAGGATTTTATTATGACCGTTGAAGCAAATTACTTTACATGTGGGTGTGACCTTGACCTTTGATGCAATATCTACAATAATAAAATCATACATTTATGGGCTTGACCTTTGACGAAGTGTACACATAAATTAAATTATTTACTAATGGCTGTCACATTGACCATTGAAATATATTGAATAATTAAATTATGTATGGTTGTGACCATGATCTTTAAAAGAAAATGCACATTTAAACTTTGAATCGATTGACACTTAGATTTGCTTGTCGGGGTGACCCCTTTAATAAATACACAAATGTTCTTATTAAACAAACCTTTGATAAATACACGGACATGTTCTTAGTAGTAACAGAATCTATGTTCCTTTAATATTAAATTACAGACACATCCACATGTATCTTTAATATTAAATACACATACATGCACTTGTTCCTTTAATGTTAAATACTCGGACCTCCATGCTCCTTTAATATTAAAAACGCCAACATGTCAGTGTTCCTTTAATGTTAAATACACCGACATATTCGTCTTCCTTTAATGTTAAATACACCTACATATCCATGTTCCTCTAATGTTAAATACACAGATATCCATGTTCCTTTAATTTTAAATACACGGACATCCATGTTCCTTTTATGTTAAATACATAGAAATCCATGTTTAATTTTTTGTGTGTTAAATACAGACATATCCATGTTCATTTAATGTTAAATACACGGACATCCATGTTCCTTTAATGTTAAGTACATAGACATCCATATTCCATTAATGTTAAATACACAGACATATCCATGTTCCTTTAATGTTAAATACACAGACATTCATGTTCCTTAATGTTAAATACACAGACATATCCATGTTCCTTCAATGTTTAATACATATACATGTCCATGTTCCTTTAATGTTAAATACACTGACATATCTATGTTCCTTTAATGTTAAATACACAAGACATATCCGTGTTCCTTTAATTTTAAATACTGCGGCATATCCATGTTTCTTTAACGTTTAATATACAGACATCCATGTTCCTTTTATGTTAAATACACAGCCATCCATATTCCTTTAATGCTAAATACATGGACCTAAACATGTTCCTTTTATGTTAAACAGACTTCCTTGTTCATTTAATGTTAAATTCACGTACTTATCCATGTTCCTTCAATGTTAAATATACAGACATCCATGTTCCTTTAGTGTTAAATACACAGATATATCCCTGTTCCTCTGATTTTAAATAGACATATTTATGTTCCTTTAATGTTAAATACATGGACATAATCATGTTCCTTTAATGTTAAATACACAGACATATCCCTGTTCCTCTGATTTTAAATAGACATATTTATGTTCCTTTAATGTTAAATACATGGACATAATCATGTTCCTTTAATGTTAAATACACAGACATATCCCTGTTCCTCTGATTTTAAATAGACATATTTATGTTCCTTTAATGTTAAATACATGGACATAATCATGTTCCTTTAATGTTAAATACACAGACATATCCCTGTTCCTCTGATTTTAAATAGACATATTTATGTTCCTTTAATGTTAAATACATGGACATAATCATATTTCTTTAATGTTAAATACACAGACATATCCCTGTTCCTCTGATTTTAAATAGACATATTTATGTTCCTTTAATGTTAAATACATACATCCCTGTTCCTTTAATAATAATTCACACACATCCCTGTTCCTTTAATAATAAATACACATGCATCCATAATACACATACATCCATGTTCCTTTAATAATAAATACACATACATCCTTGTTCCTTTAATAATAAATACACACATCTCTGTTCCTTTAATAATAAATACAAAATGCATCCATATTCCTTAACACATACATCCCTGTTCCTTTAATAATAATTCACACACATCCCTGTTCCTTTAATAATAAATACACATGCATCCATAATACACATACATCCATGTTCCTTTAATAATAAATACAAATTCATCCTTGTTCCTTTAATAATAAATACACACATCTCTGTTCCTTTAATAATAAATACAAAATACATCCATATTCCTTAACACATACATCCCTGTTCCTTTAATAATAATTCACACACATCCCTGTTCCTTTAATAATAAATACACATGCATCCATAATACACATACATCCATGTTCCTTGATAAAAAATACACATACATCCTTGTTCCTTTAATAATAAATACACATGCATCCATAATACACATACATCCATGTTCCTTTAATAATAATTCACACACATCCCTGTTCCTTTAATAATAAATACACATGCATCCATAATATACATCCATCCATGTTCCTTTAATAATAATTCACACACATCCCTGTTCCTTTAATAATAAATACACATGCATCCATAATACACATACATCCATGTTCCTTTAATAATAAATACACATACATTCTTGTTCCTTTAATAATAAATACACACATCTCTGTTCCTTTAATAATAAATACAAAATACATCCATATTCCTTAACACATACATCCCTGTTCCTTTAATAATAATTCACACACATCCCTGTTCCTTTAATAATAAATACACATGCATCCATAATACACATACATCCATGTTCCTTTAATAATAAATACACATACATCCTTGTTCCTTTAATAATAAATACACATACATCCTTGTTCCTTTAATAATAAATACACGCATCTCTGTTCCTTTAATAATAAATACACAAACATCGTTGTTCCTTTAATAATAAATACACAAACATCATTGTTCCTTTAATAATAAATACACATACATCCATGTTCCTAAATAAATACGCATACATCCTTGTTCCTTTAATTTAAACCCAATTCAATTCAATTGTTCCTTCAATAATAATTCACACACATCCCTGTTCCTTTAATAATAAATACACATACATCCTTCTTCCTTTAATAATAAATACACATACATCCTTGTTCCTTTAATAATAAATACACACATCTCTGTTCCTTTAATAATAAATACACATGCATCCATAATACACATACAATAAATACAAAATACATCCATATTCCTTAACACGTACATCCCTGTTCCTTTAATAATAATTCACACACATCCCTGTTCCTTTAATAATAAATACACATGCATCCATAATACACATACATCCATGTTCCTTTAATAATAAATACACATACATCCTTGTTCCTTTAATAATAAATACACATACATCCTTGTTCCTTTAATAATAAATACACGCATCTCTGTTCCTTTAATAATAAATACACAAACATCATTGTTCCTTTAATAATAAATACACAAACATCATTGTTCCTTTAATAATAAATACACATACATCCATGTTCCTTAATAAATACGCATACATCCTTCTTCCTTTAATTAAAACCCAATTCAATTCAATTGTTCCTTCAATAATAATTCACACACATCCCTGTTCCTTTAATAATAAATACACATACATCCTTGTTCCTTTAATAATAAATACACATACATCCTTGTTCCTTTAATAATAAATACACACATCTCTGTTCCTTTAATAATAGATACACATACATCCTTGTTCTTTTATTAATACATACATTCATCCATTTTCCTTTAATAATAAATACACATACATCCATGTGCCTTTAATAATAAATACACATACATCCCTGTTCCTTTAATAATAAATACACATACATCCCTGTTCCTTTAATAATAAATACACATCCATCCATTTTCCTTTAATAATAAATACACATACATCCCTGTTCCTTTAATAATAAATACACTTACATCCCTGTTCCTTTAATAATAAATACACATACATCCCTGTTCCTTTAATAATAAATACAAATACATCCCTGTTCCTTTAATAATAAATATACATCCCTATTCCTTCATTAATAAATACACACACATCTCTGTTCCTGTAATAATAAATACACATACATCCATGTTCCTTTAATAATAGATACACATACATCCATGTTCCTTTAATAATAAATATACATACATCCCTGTTCCTTTAATAAGAAATACACACACATCTCTGTTCCTTTAATAATAAATACACATACATCCAATTTCCTTCAGTAATAAGCATACATCCATGTTCTTTTAATAATGAATACATTCATCCATTTTCCTTTATTAATAAATACACATCCATCCATTTTCCTTTAATAATAAATACACATCCATCCATTTTCCTTTAATAATAAATACACATACATCCCTGTTCCTTTAATAATAAATACACGTACATCCCTTTTCCTTTAATAATAAATACACATACATCCCTGTTCCTTTAATAATAAATACACGTACATCCCTGTTCCTTCAATAATAAATACACATACATCCCTGTTCCTTTAATAATAAATACACATACATCCCTGTTCCTTTAATAATAAATATACATACATCCCTGTTCCTTCAATAATAAATACACATACATCCCAGTTCCTTTAATAATAAATACACATACGTCCCTGTTCCTTCAATAATAAATACACATACATCCCTGTTCCTTCAATAATAAATGCACATACGTCCCTGTTCCTTCAATAATAAATACACATACATCCCAGTTCCTTCAATAATAAATACACATACATCCCTGTTCCTTCAATAATAAATACACATACGTCCCTGTTCCTTCAATAATAAATACACATACATCCCTGTTCCTTCAATAATAAATACACATACGTCCCTGTTCCTTCAATAATAAATACACATACATCCCAGTTCCTTCAATAATAAATACACATACATCCCTGTTCCTTCAATAATAAACACACAGACATCTTATGTTCCTTTGATATTAGATGCAGGCATATTATGTTCCTTTAATAAAAAATACACAGCCATATCCATATTCTTTAATATTAAACTCAAATAATATATCCATTTTCCTTTAATAATAAATACACAAACATCCATGTATGTTTAATAATAAATACTCAGAAATATCCATGTTCCTTTAATAATGAAACTATTTTCCTTTGATAATAACTACACCTACATATCCATGTTCCTTTAATAACAAATAAACATAGCCATATTTCGTTTATAGTATATACAAAGACATTTACATGTTGCTGTAAATACACAGACATATCTATGTTCCTTTAATAAAAAAACTCAGTCTTTAAAAATAAATATACGGACATATCCACGTTCCTTTAATAATGCATTTCAGACATGTATGTTTATTTATTTAATACACTCACATTGCCATGTACCTTTAAAACTAAACACAGATATATACATGTATTGTACTTGATCTATTGATATGGGTATAACTCTTCTTTTTTTTCAATTTGAAATGGATAGACATGTTTTACTATTCTTTATTATGTATTATTATATTAACACCTTTGATGAAGAGGCTTCAGGTACTACAATTCGACCTGTCACACACACGATGTACCAGTTTACACACACAGCCCAATCCACTGCAACCTGAATTTGGTGTAGCAATTTATGTCTACATCTGTAACCACTGCAGTGCTCAATTTGGTGTAGCAATTTATGTCTGCATCTGTAATCACTGCAGTGCTGAATTTGGTGTGGCAATTTATGTCTACATCTGTAATCACTGCAGTGCTGAATTTGGTGTGGCAATTTATGTCTACATCTGTAACCACTGCAGTGCTGAATATGGTGTAGCAATTTGTCTGCATCTGTAATCACTGCAGTGCTGAATTTGGTGTGGCAATTTATGTCTACATCTGTAACCACTGCAGTGCTGAATTTGGTGTGGCAATTTATGTCTACATCTGTAACCACTGCAGTGCTGAATTTGGTGTAGCAATTTATGTCTACATCTGTAACCACTGCAGTGTGGAATTTGGTGTGGCAATTTGTCAACATTCTTAACCCCCTGCAGTGCTGAATTTGGTGTAGCAATTTATGTCTACATCTGTAACCACTGCAGTGCTGAATTGGTGTAGCAATTTATGTCTACATCTGTAACCACTGCAGTGTGGAATTTGGTTTGGCAATTTGTCAACATCCTTAACCCTTGCAGTGCTGAATTTGGTGTAGCAATTTATGTCTACATCTGTAACCACTGCAGTGCTGAATTTGGTGTAGCAATTTATGTCTACATCTGTAACCACTGCAGTGCTGAATTTGGTGTAGCAATTTATGTCTACATCTTTAACCACTGCAGTGCTTCAATTTGGTTTAGCAATTTATGTCTACATCTTTAACCACTGCAGTGCTGAATTTGGTGTAGCAATTTAAGCCTACATCCTTACCACTGCAGTGTGGAATTTGGTGTAGCAATTTATGACTACATCTTTAACCACTGCAGTGCTGAATTTGGTTTAGCAATTTAAGCCTACATCCTTACCACTGTAGTGCTGCATTTGGTGTAGCAATTTAAGCCTACATCCTTAACACTGCAGTGCTGCATTTGATGTAGTAATTTGTCTACATTCTTTAATAACCACTGCAGTGTATGTTTTGTTTAGCAATGCATGTTTACACCAAACTAAATATTTGGATCCTTACCATTGCATGTTTTTAACAAAGTATAGACATTGATATATTATTGTGAGTTGTTTTTTTTCAGGTTTGGACAAATACAGAAGACAGTCAGGATGAAGTTATTTGATGTTTTATACATGCAGAGTTAATGTTTGTTTATGTGTTTGTTTATTTGCTTGTATTGGTTGCATGTTGTAGCGTAAGAATTGTGGCTGTTTAGTTGAGCTGTTGATACTGAACTATTGTTTACCCACCATCAGTTTTATAATATAGAACGTCTTTTCCCTCAAATAGAAAATACTAAGTTACTTCTTTTTATATTGTGTAAGTTTTGTATAAGGTCCTTTGCATTCTTTCTGACTTTTGTATTTTTTTGAATTTCAGGCCCCAATGGATCCCCAGCAGTTGCTAAAGGCCCTAGATCCTTTATTGGGCCCCACTGGTTCAATACTTGGCACCACTGAGGCGGTGAGGATAGCGAGGTGAGAGTGACTGATAAGTTGGATAAAAATACACATGACGACCCTTTTGTGTTGTCTTTTATTTGAATATTTAGTGTAATTTGTTTAAAGGGGTACAGTGAAATAGTGACATAATTGGGCCGGTTGTATCAAATATCTTGGGTGCTGCAATTGTGTTATTTAATTATAGCCTCATGTTTAAATCCAACTTTGATGGAGAGAATGCAGGCTTTTTTGGGGGTATTAGTCTGCAACATTCCCTTTCAGTTTGCCTTAAATCACTCAATGACTGAAACAGCCAATTTGAAATTTGCACAAAAAAATCAGTCAATGTTTACATCTGATTGTTACCTGGACATCACATAAACCATTTGGCCCTGACAGCTATCCCTTTTATGCAGAAGTGCAGTGTACATGGGATACAATATGATTGCTATGATGTATTGAAACTTTTTTTTTATTTGGCAGATTGTTTGTATTGGTTAGATTGCATAATTCCCCAGGTTGTAAGACTTACAAAGACTTTGTCCACATTTTCATTTAAGGCTTTTTAGATTTATTATTTGTTTACCATTGAACTCATTTTTAGAACCTGGATATGCATGATAAGGTTGTCGATTATTACAGATGGCAGGATGTTTACAGTACTGGTTCTGCCCAGGAAATATGGGGTGGTCTGCCCCTACCACAAAAAAAAAAATCAGTTGTCATGTATGGTCTAAAATGTGCTAAAAATGATTTAATGCATCATTCACACAAAGCATAATAAAGGGATAAACTATTGATAAACCAAATCTGTATGATGTGGTTCCAAACTGTACCAGATGGTGTGATACATCATTCAGACAGGGATAAACTATTGATAAACCAAATCTGTATGATGTGCCAGACGATGTGATTGAGTCTTACTCTAGAATCATTTGTGAACTGTTTCATGATTTTGTTCTACAGTTTAATGAAAGACGCGACCAAGATGGTGAGCAAGTGTATCTACATAAACATCCTGAAGTTGTCCACGCCGCTGGATGTCGTAGAAAAGTAAGTGGAATTTAGTTACAGCTTTGATAAATGGGTTTGTGATTAAGATTACGTGTTTGATTAATGTACAAATGATACCAAAATGTAAGTGTTTTTTTACATTAACTTTAACCGTAGATAGACCATCAGGAAATTCTACGAAATACCCTTGTCTTGTTGTTAAAATTCATAATTGCCACACCTTCACTACAGCTCATTCCGATAGTGAAATGTAAATGAATTTGTAACTTGAATTTGTCCAGGCCATAGGATGCAGATTTTAATACCGATCTAAGGCTACATCTGCAGTCAAGGTACCTCTTGAGTTGGCCTAAATATCTTCATAATTAATTTCTGCTTCATCCAATATGACTGCTTTTGCTAAAAATAGATTGCACATAATTTCAGGTTGCTAAGTCATGGAGCCTGGGAGACTCTGAATGGCTGGCTTCAGGAGTGGAAGGATGAGGAGAATTATCCGCTGCTAATCGAGGTGCTGAAGGTCTACCAGACGCTGCCCGTTACAGTGGATATACTCAAGAAGAATAACGCAGCGAAGACAATCAAGCAGCTGTGTAAATCAGAAAATGATAGTAAGTTTTGCGTGTAACTATTTCTTTTTGAATGGACAAATTCCATAATACTCTTTGTAGAAATGTCTCTCTTCAACTCCATTATTGTCCTTTTTGCTCATTACTGTTCCCGATTCCAACCTAGTATGATCTAACCTTTTAACCGGTTGTAAAACACCATTCATTCATTCGAGTATACCTTCAGGGGCTAGCGTGGCATACTCCTTTACTCCCGGGAGTAACTTGAAAAATAAAACGAAAAACAAAAAAATCCTTAAAAGTAAAAAAACGCAATAAAAATCAAAGGGGGCATGATGGGGTGGGGGCGTGGGAAAGGCCAATATTGCTAACATAAAATGTTTATATTTCTGAAATATATTGCTTGTACGAGCACCATTTTGTTCCGAAAATGAAAAAAAATATCGGGAGGACCCTGAACTGGCTTGTAGAAGAGGTGCACATATTCCCAAACCCTCCCACACTCGGCACTTATCACGTCGTATAAGGAAAACATGCCATGCAATGAACTTGACCTTTACTACCAGATGGATTGCAAAGCTTGCGATTACATGACATATACATGCATTTGTACACAAACAAGCTGTTTGGCTTTATCAACTATTTGTTTCAAGGAACTAACCTGCCAAATAACGCAAAATTACACCACAAAACCCTTTATCAAAACTCTATCCATGTGATCAGGTAATATACTAATGTATATGTCCAGATTAAAAGCATAATTCATGGGTTGTTAAAATACCCGTGATTGAATATGCGTAAAATTATGAGTTGGTTACTCCTGTTGTGAACTGACTTTAAATAAATATAAATCTAAAGCTACTGCTAGAAAATACCCCTCGAAGGAACAGCTCTATAGGACAAACATGCGCTTAACTGATATTTTATTTTTTAATTTACAGAAGTAAAGACGTTGGCCGGCAACATATTTGATGTGTGGATGAAGAAGGTGAAAGGAAACAACAACAATAACACTGTACAGGATGGTACGTTGTGTGTGTTATTTTATATGAATGCTATATTTCCATTGCTTAATTAAATAAAGGTTCCCACTAGCCAGCCATCGTACTGTTCTGGCCTTGTCCGTACCTACGTTCGTCCAGCCATCGTACTGTTCTGGCCTTGTCCGTACGTTCGTCCGTCCATCGTTTTTGCTCATATTCTTAAAATGCTTTCACAAATTACTTCATATGTATTTCTTGATTATTTACATCATACAAAAACATTCCATCGTATTTGTGATATCTGGCAGACAGTGCTTTTTAGATTAACCCTTAACCCGCTACATATATATACTGCAAGGAAAAAGAAACGCATAATCAAAAAATTGCCTATACTCCACTACTATACACACATAATTCCACGTAATATTCCAGATATATATCAACGTGTTTTGTTCAAAAAGGGGCTACATCTAATTACAGAAAGGACAACTCTGCCATATAGTAGAACTTTTAATCAAAGTATACTTTCTTACACGAAATTCATAAATGTTGAAGTCGAGCCATTTAAGTACAGTGTTTAATGTTAAAAGATTGCAATGTTTAGAGCCTAAGTTTGCTCGCCTGTTTGAGCCAAATGCGCATTCTGTCGATAATGAAACTTTAAAGGGGTAACCATTGGTGTGTTTGGTGCTGTTTAAACCTTCTTTCCGAAAGGACAGGCCTAATGTCGCCCTGTACCATTCGATTAGCAGTAGCATATTAAACATGCAATATATAGCGGAAATACCCATTATGCATTTCTTTACCCTTTCAGTATATAATGGACTGTTCTCACTTTGAATTAAGACCATTCAATTTATGTGACAAAGGGGTGTTTTGGGGAAAATGGCTGATCCACAGCCAAAGACTATGGTGCTATATAGCGGGTTAAGGGTACTTTGAGTTGTTGTCTTCTTCAGGCCCCAACATTATATCTAGGGACTTTATTTTCATGACAAAAATCAAGTACCGTATCTGGTCAGTTTCTTGTCTTTATACTGCCTATATAAAAAATAGTTTGTCTGTACCCTAATTTCTTTGGCAATGTTAGCGTGTGGTTTTTTTTTATTTGGCATAATCACCTTTTATTTTGGTGTGTTCGTTATCCTCTCTTTCTACTTTTAGAGTCAAAATCAAAGTCAAAAAAGAAGGACAAAGATAAGGAGAAGGAGAAGGAGAGTAAAAGTGAAAAATCTGTTAAAAAGACTGATGCCAAGAGTGAGCAAAAAAGTGATAAGTCCAAGAGTCCCCATTCTAGCCATAGGGAGAAAAGATCCGATTCCAGCGAGAAAAACAAGGATAAAAAGACTGAAGAAGATATGGAAACATGTTCCAATACTAGTGCGAGCTCGTCGGTGTCTGACGAGACGCCCACAGTGAGGAAGGGCAACGGTCTTAAGTTACATATTAAACTAGGCAGTGAAAAAGAACGGACTCCGACTGGTATTGCAAACATTAGTGATAAAAGTGACAAAAGTGACAAAAGTGATAAAAATGACTCGGAAAAGAAACGAGCGTCAACGGTGAAAAGGCCGCTGAGTAAATTTAGGTCAACAGGTAAGTTGTATGTCGATTATCTTGCTCCACTGACATGTCGTTACCATGTAGCATGATTATCTTGCTCCACTGACATGTCGTTACCATGTAGCATGATTATCTTGCTCCACTGACATGTCGTTACCATGTAGCATGATTATCTTGCTCCACTGACATGTCGTTACCATGTAGCATGATTATCTTGCTCCACTGACATGTCGTTACCATGTAGCATGATTATCTTGCTCCACTGACATGTCGTTACCATGTAGCATGATTATCTTGCTCCACTGACATGTCGTTACCATGTAGCATGATTATCTTGCTCCACTGACATGTCGTTACCATGTAGCATGATTATCTTGCTCCACTGACATGTCGTTACCATGTAGCATGCACTATCAGTATCTGTAAAAAAAATATTAAAATATGAAATATTCATAGAAATTAGTGGATTTTGGAGTTAGGAACTCATTATTTCGAGGGGTCAGTGCAAAACTTTGTAACTACATATGAATAAAGAAGGAGATGCAATAGATTTGAAATATTCATAGAAATTAATGGATTTTGGAGTTAGGAACTCATTATTTCGAGGGGTCAGTGCAAAACTTTGTAACTACATATGAACAAAGAAGGAGATACAATAGATTTGAACTCAACCTTCGATTTATTTAATTTGATTAAATATGCTATTATTAATAAAGCTTTTTGTTACCATGAAAAATAAAATGTTCAACAATACTCGTATTAAAATTTGATGTCATTTCCCATTGACAAAAAAGCTCCCGCGAATTTTACAAAAGAAATATCATACAAATTCTGGTTTAGTTTCTTGCCGTATAAAATCCATGCTTGTGTTCAGTCATACCAATATATTCATAGATTCAAATTACAAGTTTTATATATACTTACTGTTACTGGTTATACCAATTTCAGGTTTAGAAGAAGAGAATATTCCGTCCAAATCATCCAAACCTTCTCTGAGTGATGCAAACAAAGTCATACCTAAACGCACAGCAGGGTAAGCCGGGTATTTCATTTTCTTTGACGGCTCATTAACATTATATTGGGTTATTTAGGGCTGCCCCCAGTAGATTGGAGAATAGTTCTTCAACGTACACTGAGGCTATCCATCCAACGGACAAGGCTAAAAGTCTTGCTCCATGGGCCCACTCAAGAAATCGTCACAGGTGTATAAGGGAGCAAATTTAATATTTTTAGCCACTTGCTAAAAAAAGCAAAGTAAGTGTGAAGGCTTGCTATTTTAATCGAGGTATTTGCATTAATAATTTAAAAACTATTGCTATACATGTAAATAATGACATTTTCACACTGCGCTAGATGCAGGAATGTAATAACATATAATTATACTTACCTATATCAACCTATTTAACTAAGTTAGATAAATATGTCCATTGAATAAATGTAGACTGAGACTTGGTGGTTTTTTTCTATTACTTGAAAAATTTAGCAAGTGCTAATATTTTCTACTTGCAGTCTGCAAAAATCTACTTGCATTTAGCAAGTAAATAAGTGTTAAATTTGAACCCTGGGTATATTGTCTTCACCTATATGGCTCATTAGTCAACCAGTTTAATAACCAGTTAACCTCAGCAGCACAGTGAATACATTTAAACTCCCTATCTCCGTTTACTATCCTTATTAGTTACCATGTACATACATTTTTAAAATAACAGTTTAATGTAAAACAGTATTTTAACCCTTAACCTGATAAGCACGACTATAATAGCGTTTGCATCCATTATAAACCCAGATCAGCCTGCGAGTAACTTGCAGGCTGATCAGGGTTTACAATGTCTGGCTGCTTATCACTGACAATCATTTCCCCCAAAATACCTCTTTGTCACATAAATGGAATGGTCTTAATTCCAAAGAAGAACAGTCCATTTTATATAAATATATATAGCGGGTTAAGGGTTAAAGATCACATATATATTGTAAAGCACTCAATTAACCCATCAATTAACCCATCAATTAACCCATCAGTTAACCAATCGCATGGCAAATGATCTTCATTCATCACAAGAAGACTATTGTTTTACACGTCGTGTAATGATTATGTAAAACTGGCATTATTTGGCAGTATTGTGCCTATAAAGGCAGTATTGTGCCTATAAACCTTGCATTATTTGGCAGTATTGTGCCTATAAACCTTGCATTATTTGGCAGTATTGTGCCTATAAAGGCAGTATTGTGCCTATAAACCTTGCATTATTTGGCAGTATTGTGCCTATAAACCTTGCATTATTTGGCGGTATTGTGCCTATAAACCTTGCATTATTTGGCAGTATTGTGCCTATAAACCTTGCATTATTTGGCGGTATTGTGCCTATAAATCTTGCATTATTTGGCAGTATTGTGCCTATAAACCTTGCATTATTTGGCGGTATTCTATAAACCTTGCATTATTTGGCGGTATTGTGCCTATAAACCTTGCCTTATTTGGCGGTATTATGCCTATAAACCTTGCATTATTTCTCGGTATTGTGCCTATAAACCTATTCAATTTAGTTCCTCTAGACCATAGCGTTTCCGTGGCAAAATGGTTAACGACTTTACATTGAAAAGCTTCCCCTCTTACCGCTGCGGGTTCGAATCCCACTGGGAGCTGGACTTGTAAGTGAAAAAGTGTCGATTCTTACGGATGGTGGGAGGTATACTGTACTGGTTCTACCCAGGAAAAGTGAGTTGTCTGCATCCATCACAAAAAATCGACCGTCATATATAACCTCGCATGTGTTGAAAATGACGTAAAACACTATACAAACAAATCCACCAGGCCATCGTTTATTTGTGCTTGTATACTTACAACACTTAGCATTCTAACTGAGCATTAATAATAATACCAAAATCATTGTTCTTAATTAGCATACAGATTGTTTACATGTATTTTAACCATTTGGGTCGATATTTTCTTCAACATCTTTCATGAAAAAAATTATAGAAAAAATGTATAATTTCTTGATTTGTCTTTGTTTCAGGTCTGACATGAAGCCAGAGCTGACCATTAAAAGACCACGCCTTAACATGCCGCCTCCACTCAGTGTTCCCTCCCCGGCAGTTACCACGCCAACCATGATGACCACACCCACCTCAGTTTCACCTACCTCACCGGGTGAGATGAATGGAAAAATCAAACTCATACCAGCCCGACCTAAACGTAAGTTACAAACTTTATTTTAGTTCCTGTCTTCTTTGTCTACATCTTCTTCGTCTTCTGTTTCTTTTCTTTTTTTTGTTCTTCTGAGGGGCTGGTGCAGCCCATGGATAGCACAGTGGACCTGGCGCCACCGAGTTTTGTTGGCGTGTTCCTGGGCAAGACGCTCTTCTGAGGGGCTGGTGCAGCCCAGAGATAGCACAGTGGACCTGGCGCCACCGAGTTTTGTTGGTGTGTTCGTGGGCAAGACACTCCCTTAGCCTCGTCCATTAAACCAGACAGTCTAGTGTATTGTAGGATAACCTTCGACCTCGTTAAAGAGCCATAGGAATCTATTTGTTTGTAAGTACAGGACAGTTTCTTGGATTCCGATGTATCCTTCCTCTCTCTCTCTGGGGCGGCTCTAAATAACCTATAATGTGGTGATGAGCCTGTAAACAACATTTAGCTAATTTTTATTCTTATCTGTAACATATCCACATCAAGTATGGCTGTTCCCATGGTTTCCCTGTCAGAATTATAAACTGTTTTTCATCCAGCTGATCGTCATGTTGTTGTTGTTGTTTCTGCAGCCAATCACGCGATCCACGAGAGTACGGGGTTCATGGACAGCATCATCACCACATCCTCGCGCACGTACAGTGCATTTAAGAAGAAGAAAAAAGCTGCGCTGGCAGCAGCTGGAAACGGTAAATCTGTGCCCAGCACTCCCCCCAGTCCCATCTCACCCACGACAGCCATAGCCAAGAGTCTACCTTCTGTACCATCGGTAAGTGTGTAAACATATTTGTGGCATTTTATTAGAAAAACATAGCAGAAAATATGTAGCTTGTTGCCTTTTAACAATAATTTAGCATTTTATTTTTTTTATGTGGGAAAATGAATTGAGCTCAAGAGGGTGTTTCTAACTCAATACATAGCAGAAAATATGACGCTTGTTGCCTTTAAACAATAATTTGTTTAGGAATACTCTAGTCTACTATCAAAGCACTTACAATAAAGAACATTGTACTTTAAAAGTCTTAACATGTGTTATCATATATGGTTAAGAATTGACATACATTCATAATTGCTGTGAATCGTATATCTCATATTGGGAAGGCAGCATTGTTGTACGTACAATATCACTGTCTAATAGTCATGCAATTTCTCTTGCAGTTCTACCAAGACACACAGCAGGAGCCAGAGATTGATATCAAGAAGGAGCGCAGCCCATCTCCAACAGAGGAGGCGCCGGAGACGGGAGACGTGCAGGTCAAGACAGAAATCAAAACGGAGATAAAGACTGAACCAGGAGAGACAACGGAAGAGCATGGTAAGTTGACATGAATGAAGTCTGTAGTAAGATTATTTTCTAAAAAAAAGTGGCCTTGGTAGTATCTCATTGGTGGCCTTGGTAGTATCTCAGTGGCCTTGGTAGTATCTCAGTGGCCTTGGTAATATCTCAGTGGCCTTGGTAGTATCTCAGTGGCCTTGGTAGTATCTCAGTGGATAAGGCATTGAGCTTTAGAGCTACAGACCTCAGCCTCGCGTGGATCCGCTCCCTGATGGAGACGTGTCTGATGTAGCCCCGCGTGGATCTGCTCCCGGGTGGAGACGTGTCTGATGTAGCCCCGCGTGGATCCGCTCCCTGGTGGAGACGTGTCTGATGTAAATCTTTATCCTTCATCTCATCTCCCTCTGAGGTGGCAGTCGCAATATAACCTAAAGCAGTGTGTTAACCGGATGTAAAACTCCATTTCATTTTCTAAACAATGTTTTCCACTGAATCTACAAGGCGATCTCTATATTGGTAGCTTTTGATTCATGCAATCTGACTGGTTGACATAACAAATTTGCAAATCAGTACGGGCCATATTTATATATAAACTATTGCATAGAGTTTATTTATTGATCTTCAGTAGATCTGCAGTCTTTCTATTTTGGTTATTTCTTCAGGTGAGAAAGAGCGTAGTATCTCTCCGGTGGGTAAGGATGATACACAGACAGAAGTGAAGGAGTCGAAGGGGCTGCTGACAACTGGGGCCACCAAAGTGAAGAAGAAGAAGAAGATTGTTACCTGGAAGGAGGACAAGGACCTGAAGGAAATCTTCTTGTTTGAATTGGATGAAGATGAGAGAGGTAGGTACATGTCTGTGTTGGGTGCACCCACCTGTCTGTCAGGTACACCCACCTGTCTGCCAGATACACCCACCTGTCTGTCAGGTACACCCACCTGTCTGCCAGATACAACCACCAGTCTGCCAGGTACACCCACCTGTCTGCCAGATACACCCACCTGTCTGCCAGGTACACCCACCTGTCTGCCAGGTACACCCACCTGTCTGCCAGGTACACCCACCTGTCTGCCAGGTACACACACCTGTCTGCCATGTACACCCACCTGTATGCAAGGTACAACCACTTGTCCACCAGGTACACCCACCTGTATGCAAGGTACAACCACTTGTCCACCAGGTACACCCACCTGTCTGCCATGTACACCCACCTGTCTGCCATGTACACCCAGTGGTCTGCCATTTACACCCACCTGTCTGCCAGATACACTCACCTGTCTGCCAGATACACCCAGATGTCTGCCATGTAAACCCACATGTCTGCCAGGTACACCCACTTGTCTGCCATGAACACGCACCTGTCAGCTAGGTACACCCACCTGTCTGCCATGTACACCCACCTGTCTGCCAGATACACCCACTTGTCTGCCATGTACACCCACCTGTCTGCCAGGTACACCCACCTGTCTGCCATGTACACGCACCTGTCAGCTAGGTACACCCACCAGTCTGCCATGTATACCCACCTGTCTGCCATGTACACGCACCTGTCAGCTAGGTACACCCACCAGTCTGCCATGTATACCCACCTGCAATCTGTACTGATGTCATTTTGGTAGCATACGAAATGACACAGATGTTCGTACATTTACTATGAAATAATGGGCACTTAAAATTTGAGTACCGGTATATATTTGAAAAACAGGCTTAATTTGGACTGCCTCGCTCTCCCTGTAATGGGCTACTGACGTATACAATGCCTTTATATTATTTTAATTGATGTCAGCTGTCCCATAAAGGATACTTATATTGTGTGTAACTTATATTGTTAGAAAAACTTACCAAAACTTACCAACTTGTATATTTATGTTTCAGAAAATGTAAACCGACCAAAAGATTTTAAACAGGCCATGAAGGATGAGATGCTGCATGACAAGAGGGTGAGTAGTTTGGTCTCTTGTGTTTCCTGTCAAGCTCAGGACAAAAGGGGAGAGTGGTAGTTTTGTTTGTTTTATCCCTCCACCGTCTGCATTTTGATTGGCAATAAGGGAACTATATTACCAATTTTGCCACACATGATTCTGGTGCTATCAGGGTTAGACACTAACTTTTTATGACTACTAGCCTACAGGGCTAGTGCCTTCTTATTTTTACTAGCCCTTCTTAAAACAAACTAGTCCACCATTTACTCTTTTACGGCAAAATAATAGATACCAAAATATCATGGCTTGGTAGCTCCATGGATAAGGCCTTGGCTTTGGAGCTATAGACAGACATCTAACCAGCGAAGGCATGTCTGAGGGGAAACTTCATAATCCATCTCATCTATAGCTGAGGTTGCTTTTCCTATATGACTACTGCTTGTAAATATTGCAAGACAACAGGTTTGTGACTAGGTCGTAGTCAATCCATGTATAGACCACGGCCATTATATAAGGCCCCTTCCCCACTCAAATTTCTCTTAAAGTCATGCACACCTTGGAAATTTCATTCCCCATTAAAATGTTATGGAATTTCCCCCCAATTAATGGCAAAAGGTCCCTTCCCCAAAACTGGTAAAAAGACTCTGTAGGCACTTCCACGATGGCTAAAATACACGGATTTGTTATTTGCATCATGTTTTTTGCTGATGACGCTTTTCCTATGCTGTTTTTCGTTTGTTTCGATGATGGTATCTATTATTTTGCCGTAAAAGAGTAAAAGGTGGACTAGTTGGTAGTTCGGTATTTATATATCGCCACATGTTTGTTTACAATGTGAAGGTCGCAGTCATCATGTCAGTAAAATGCTTAGAAATTAATATAGTGATAGAAATGCTAGCATCTCTACGATATATATGACATGCATAAAACGCCGGTTATTTTTCAGTATCAAAGGAAAAATGGCCAATCAGTGTTCAGTAATTTGACACACCCACACATTCGCAGGTTCTTGTCTCGGTCTATATCGTACCCTACATTACATTACGATATTTGAATATCGAAAAATTTAAAGGATTTGGCAATTTTCAACATCAGGATCATATAAGATCATTTAAAATTGTGATTTAAATAATAAAAACAACTACCCCGTCGGACTTGTCAAATGTGAGTTTTTACTAGTCCTTCTCGAAAGTGACTAGCCTCGGGCTAGCGGGCTAGCGTTAGTGTGGAACCCTGACTATGGTACCTGTTATTATTATGATACTTATAAGGAGCAGTGCATGATTATTATACACAGCCATTTATATCAGAATCATGTAAGTATCATATGGGAATCGTATAACAGTTGACAAATATTTTTTGAATCGTTTTATATGAGAATTATATGTGCCTACATTTTATATGAGAAAATATGATAAATATATAGGGCAACATTTCCTATTTACAGCAGTGGGCTACATCCAGAAGTTGTGGTCACACGTTTTAACCGAACAGTTTCAAACTAACAGTTATCTTTTAATGAACGCAAACTAAACCTTGCCACAGTTGGAGTTTGTGACACATGAGTCAAAATCCAAGAGAGAAAAAAAATACCAATACAATTTCAGTTCTACTTGGTTTCCAGACATTTGCAATCTACATTTTTTACAAATTTATAGTGCATTGAAACCTCACTAGGATTGCCATGTTAACATACAAGAGTGACACATTAGTCAAACAGTGGTTAATTTCTTTGTTTTTGTTGTTGTTTTTTTGACAGGTATACAAATGTTGTGGTTAGAATGTATCTCATATCCACGACCTAGACTAAGTTGTTGTTAAGATCTACATTTCAAAATCCAAGATGGCCACCAGAAGGAAAAACATATTTGCCTATTGTATTTACTGAAATATTCATATTTTTTACAACAATACTATTTTCTCGTTTAGTTCATGGAATCAGTCAGGAAACATGTAAAGGACAGCATGGTGGAACAAATAGTCGTAAGTACTAAATATTCGGAGCTGATTTATAATCCTGGGCCCAGTTGTTCAAAGATCGGTTAGCGTAATCCTTGGTTTAAACTTTCAAAGTACATTTTCCCATAAAAATTTGGTTTTGTACTACTAGAAGTTTTTCATTTCCATTTCTTCTTTAATACTTTAATAACATAATGCTTTCATTTCTGGTAAAAATATTTATTGGAAATTCAGAGAGATTGAAATTTTGACTTAACGCTCGTTTAAGTTAACAGATCACTGAACAACTAGGCCCTGTTGTCTGAGACAGTAGAGAAATGTTCCAGCACTGGAGCTGCTTGGTAGCCTGGTGGATCTTTAGTACGATTGGGTTCAGCAGGAGTTGAAAGCCCGCAGGTGGCATTTATACAACACATCATGTAGCATGTTAATTCTTCCCTTCTGTGATGTGTTCAAAGCCTTTTTAACAATTTTTATATAGCATTGAACCAAATAAAAAATAAATACTTCTTGTCAGAGAAGGCTCATATTATAGGCCTGCCTGTCAAATTAACCTCATCAAGAATGGCAAACATGATTCGATCATTTAGTTTGATGAAAAGTTGTTCATTATCTAATGTCAGAGTAAAAGTGATCCGAGTTATATTTATTTGTTTGTATATTAAATTTATGTAATCTAGTTCTGGATTTCTAGTATAATTCCTATATATTTGTTTGTGTTACATTTATATAATTTTGTTTGTGATTTTTCGTATAATTCCTCAATATTTGTTTAACAGTGGTACAGACCAAAACTGCAAGCAGACATAAAGCCGTTTGACTACGGCAAGGACAGTACAGAGAAATCCGTACAGAAGGTGCGGGAGCAGGGTGTGCTGCAGGCGTTGTTCTTCAACAAGAACATGCTGCCAGACAATCCACAGGAGGCCGACTTCGAGCACCAGGAGCCCACGGAATCCAAGTTGATACCTCTCGAAGATGTAAGTTTTGTGATCACGATGGTTACGTTAATACATTGGAATGAATGTGTTGTATATATATGAGTTATCGACAAGTTACATTTTTCACCTCGTGATGTATGGTCCACTGTTGTGATGTGTCAGTCAAGTTTCACGTTTTGAAGCTTTATCTATTGGAGAAATTTTTATGCCCCCAAAGGGAGGCATATAGTAATCACACCGTCCTTCCTGTTCGTTCGTCCTTTTGTCCTAAACAATCATGTTTCAGCCATAACTTTGAAAGTTCTGCAAGTTCTGCCTTAAACATCAAACAAATGGTAATCACAATGAGAAAGTGTCACGCGCAAGAATTTGGGCCCCGTTTTATTAAACATCTTACGATAAATCTCAAATTTTAAAACCGTTCACTTTTTTCACCTAAGCATTCAGTGTAGACAATTATGTGTGCACGTCGTACAGAAATAACACATGTATAAGAAAATGAAATGAAATCACATTTGTTTGAAACGTGTAATTTATAGTGAAGCATTTAAGAAATTGATTTACGATCAAAATGGTGGTAAGTTGTTTCATAAAACGGGCCCTGGTCTGTACCTCAAAGGTCAAGGTCAGAAATAAAAAAATAAAAAATGTTCGAAGGTATTTGTCACTTACCGTGACATTTCTTGTTTAACATGCGCTCATTGTTCACAGATTCTTAAAATAACCATGATTGAATATGTGTAATATGATTTATATGAGTTGGTAACATTTTAATTTATAAGTTGGTAACTCTTAATTCGACAATCCAATTTCGGGGTTTGGTCTGGCTGGTTAAAGCCGTTTATAGTGTGTCTATAGAGTTTGTATTCTCAAAATATGTAAGTTATGTATATATATCTTGTCGTCAGTAGGCGTGGAAATGGTGTACATTGTGTTGTAAAATTTGCATGTTGATGGCGGGTAGGAACTTTACAGTTTAACTTCCTGTGAATTTTCAGTCAATTGCCATGATGGAGATATTCCGCAGATTTTTGCACGTGCACCTGTTTAAGCGAACACGTGCAGTGAAAGTATGATGTTACAGAAGTTGATAATGCATTTTATGTTAAAAATTGAGTTTATTTGCATGTTGTATTGTTTATTTTGATATGTGAAGTTTTATACGTCAATACAGCACTTTGAAGTTGTTGTCATTTTAAGAAATAAGGCCTTAAATATTAATGATTGAAATGAACTAATTGCATGAAATGAATTTGTTATGTTGGTTTTTAATACTGAATTCAGCACGTCTTTATTGTTCGTTGAAGCAGAAAACTTCTGCACGTAAAACAGTAATACAAATTTCAAGTTTATAAATGCGTTCAAATGTTACTTGCTGCTGGTCAAGTTCTGCTTGCTAATTGATAGTTTGTTGTACCTTTGTTTGAATACTTTTACTTCTTCTGTTACTGCCTCAAAATCACTGAGATATTCAGGAAAACTTCCTCACAATGTCAGGTTTTTGCTATAAACAAAAAATTCAAAAATTGACCTGCACAATATAACTTTGGCTGCCAGAGCTGAAAATGGAAGATTTTGCTTAATCTTTGCAGACTGTTTGTGTCATAAATTTTTCTTTTTGAAATGAAAGATCAAAATATTATTATTTTACCGGTACTTCTTTTTCGGACCAAATTAGAGGCTGAAAAAAGAATCAAGATTATGATTTTGGAATTATTTTGAGAGATAAAACAAAATCCCTATAGCATGTACAGTTGCCAGATGAAGTTGATCTGACATGCAGGAAGTCTTCCCTTTTTCCGTTATTGCAGGTTTTTTTCAACAATTTTCAGTACACTGGTTTGTATCGAGTGAAACAACTCTAAGATTGCATCATTATACCGAGAAAAATGTACAAAATAAATTAAATTCGTAAACAGAATTATTTTGTTGCAAAACTTATTTTACTTAGTATATATTTCCTCTTGATGTCTACAACCACAGGCTTCCATCACAATATTATACAAAAAGAAGTAGAAATAAAAGAATAAATGGCATTTTCTTATATACTGGATATGGTAATCCATGTTTTACATGGGTGATGGAAAGCTTGATCTTACACATGGGGAAGATAAAAGTCGCACGCTGAAATCAACAATGACAGTTGCATGACGACATTGTGTAAACAAACGTGCAAAATGTTAGTAGTTGTCGACGTTAACGCATAGAATGTAAATGTTATGCATGAAAAAGAATCAATAGAAAATTCCAACACTAGGTATAACTGATTTAATCGGAACCTCGGCAGAGCCTTGGTTCCAATAAAAAAAATGTATACCTCCTGTTGGAATTCCCGATCATCACTGGATCCCCATGAAAGATGCGAGTATCTCGCAGGCTGATCAGGGTTTACAATGTCCGGCTGCTGAAAAGCCATTTCCCCCAAAACACTTCTTTGTCACATAAATGGAATGGTCTTAATTCAACGAAAGAACAGTCCATTATATATATGTAGCGGGTTAAAATACATCATTGAACGTCTACAGCTTAATTAAAGGGACATACGGCAATCTTGATTCTGTGTAAACTCATCGCGTCCCGCTAGTTATATAAAACTTAAATTTGTTCAATCATTAATATAATTAAAATTAATAATACAAAGCAATTTGTTTTTGTGTATATTACTAACTTAATTAACTATACTGCACCAATAATATAGTTAAACCTACGATAGAATAAAAAGAAAAAATGAAAACTCAAACATTTATTTACTTTGCAGGTTTAAAGTCTAAATTATACTGATTAGTAAATCGAGATGCTTGCTTTGAAAACTTCAAGATTGCCGTATGTCCCTTTGAGCAAGAAAGTGCTGCAGTATGTACAAAATACGTAAAACTTCCATTTTGTTCCTGACAGGTATCTGGAGGCGAGGAATTCCTCTACAAGCACGAGGAGCATCCAGAGGCCATCAACCCCAACCAGCCCCCACCGTCCATGATGCTGGACCCTCAGCAGCAGCAGCAACAACAGCAGCCTCCCCCAATGCCACCAAACTTTAATCTGCCACCAGGCTTGAATCTGCCACCAGACCTGATGAACCTGCTGGGCCAGCTACACACTGGACAGAACCCCAATGATCCGGTGATGGCACATGTCCAGCAAATACTTAATAATCTCATAGTGAGTATCGGCACAATTTGCCCAAGTGAAAAAAGGGACATAACTATTGTCAAAATAAGTTGCAGAGTTATATAACTTTCTTGTGGCATGTTATTTATGGATATGGAATACATGTATAAAGTTGCATTACATTGCTACAGTCAAAACACTTGCAGGTCAATGTGATGGCAACAGATAAAGCATGAAATGAAATTAATTCTTACTTCCATTTCTACACATTGATGGTCAATGCGAAACTGTACATAGTTTCGATCTGTCAACAATCAAGCATGAGCCAATTAAACGTCCAATCGATATTTACACCTGTACCAAAAGCATGTGTTGCCCCACAAAAAACTCTAAACTACAGTAGATCACATGGCCAATGTTTGTGGGAACTTGACCCTGGAACAGTGGAGGGCGTAGATCACATGGCCAATGTTTGTGGGAACTTGACCCTGGAACAGTAGAGGGCCTAGCTATAATCTGAATGTAGGAACTGTCCATTGTATCTTGCTCTTTGTATACAGTTACCATAGTGTATATAGGCTATATTTGGACTGTTGCCTAAGAGTAGATGAGATGAAAGATGACTATTCCCAGACGAGCCACGACTTATACCGTACATGGTAAGCAAAGCAGGGCGCAGCAACCTTAAATCATAAGCTACCAAGGCCACTTGCACAAATTGAAAGTATTGGATAACAATACTCAATGATTTTGTATGCTCATAATTGTATATTTAAACATGAAATGAGAAATCCATGCTCGCTCTCTTTACAATTTCTTATTTCATGTGAAACTGGAATTCAGGCGATAAAACCTCGTAATTCTTTTGTTTTTCAGTGTGGTGGTAGTGACCAAAGTTATGAGCAATTGCAACAGATACAGCAGATCATGCACTCTCAGATGGGTAAGTTGGTGTGCTGTTAATAGCCCAGTAATCTATTTATAGTAACAAAAGATATTTATAGAGTACCTGAGCTCACTCTCAGATGGGTATTTTGATGTACTATTAATAACCCAGTGATCTATTTATAGTATCAAAAGATATTTATAGTAAGTAGCTCAGTTCACTATCAAGTGCATCAGTTAGTTTCTTTGTGTAATATAACTGTGTTGGTTTTTTTTGGTGGTTATTATAGTCGAAATTCAGTCATATTCCCAACGCCAAAACATATCTTCTTTTTTTCTTTCCCAATTTTGTTTTTAAAGCGTGCCACTGATTGAGGTTCAAAAGCTTTTAAGTGCTTCTGTTGATCTTGATGTACAGTAACCAGTATTAAAGATAGAATTATGAAAGGAATGTTTTACTATAGTTTTCTGGCCCAGTTAGAATTGGTAGGCATTACACTCTTCAATAAACCAAGGGTATCAGAAGTCGCAGAGATGAATTTTATGAAAAATGGCGCTAAAATTCCCAATTTTATGAAAGATCGCGATAAAATTCCCAATTGTGACTATGGGTTACGTTCCCAATTTCACACTGGCTATTAAAAGCCCAGTGATCTGCTTATAGTAACAAAAGGTTTTAATAGTAAGTCGCTCAGCTCACTCAGATGGAAAAAATAGTTTATTTTTATGCTATTAATAGCCCAGTGATCTATTTATAGTAACAAAAGCTATTTATAGTAATGCAGGATGGACGGAATATAATGTCATATTTATTCAAGCCACGAATGAACAAGCGCTCGGTATCACTCGTTCATATAAGAGCACATGCTTATTTTGACAGATTGTTAATACTATTTACTAACAGCACATGTACTTATACTATTCCACAGGTATGCCACCTGATGCCATGATGCAGGGTCCCCCACCCCCAGGGATGCCCCCCATGGGTATGCCTCCACAGGGACCACCCATGGGGCACCGTACAACCCTTCTGGGGACCGCACCACCAGGATTCCTTCCTCAGAGACCAATGGGACCACCACACAATAGATTTCAAGGTACATGCAACAACAATATAGTTACAGCCATCAATCACCTAAAAGGGATACCAGGAAAACTGTATTTTTGTGTCACCCTTCGCGCATGTTTGGTGGCAACTGTCTTCCTTCACATCATCTCCCTCTGAGGTGACTGTCCCAATATAACCTAATATGATGTGTAAAGGGACGAAAAAACCCATTTCATTTAATTTCTGTCCCTTGTAGAAAGAAGTGCTGTTCCTTTGGAAGTCTCTCCCCTGACAACCTATATAGATAGGTACTGTTTCACATTGACTCAATGTTGTTGTTTTCTGATGGGAATGGTGGGGTGGGGGAGAATATTTTTCAACTTTTTGAGATGTTGGTAAATATTACTTCTCATAAAGTTTTCAACTGACAGTCGTCATGTATACATTATTGTTATTGTAGGACCACCACCACCAGGAAACTGGGGCCAGAATATGGGTGAAGGCCCACCAATGGGGCCAGGACCACAGGGCGGATTTGGTAGGGGACATGGGCCAAGAGGACCAGGTCCAAACAGGGGACGGGGAGGAGGCGGGATGGGATACTTCCCCAGGCATCCTAAAGGTAAGACCAGTGTAATGAACAATACTGATTAAGTAAACAACATGACATGTCGGGAGAGAGAAACATGTCCTTCTGAGAGATCATCTCATTATTTGTTGTTTTCTTGCTATACTGCTTTTAGTAATTTTTCAGAATAATGTCACATCAGGTAGACACTTTTTATGCCCCCAAAGGGTGGCATATAGTAATCTCACTGTCTGTCCGTTCGTCTATACACTCGTGTCCGCTTCATAACTCTGACAATAATGGATGGATTTTCAAATAACTTCGCACAATTGCTCACCACAACAAGGCAACGTGTCGCGCACAAAATCCTGGTCCGTTGCTCCAATGTCAAGGTCACACTTAGAGATCAAAGTTCAAAATCCGTTCGTCTATACACTCGTGTCTGCTTCATAACTCTGACAATACTGGATGGATTTTTAAATAATTTCGCACAATTGCTCACCACAACAATAATTTTTCAATTTTTTTTTATAATTATTTTTTTTTTTTTTTTTTTTTTTTTAAATTTGATTTTATTTGATTTTTATTGTTTGTTTTATTGATGATATTTTTGATTTTTTTTTTTAAATATATCTGTTGGTTTCATATTGCTTCAAGGTCAAGGTCACACTTACAGGTCTGTCACTTACTGTGATATTTCTTGTTTATTTTTTTTTTGGTGTTAACGCCGTGTTAGCAGGAAGCATTGCTGTGCCTATTGCATTCGAGTTACGGCCCCTTGACATTTTTTTTTAATTTCTTGTCCTAAATGCCTTGTTGGATTGAAAAAAAAAGATAAACAAATATATATATATATTTTTTTTTTATTTTTTTATTTTTTTTTTTAAATATATCTCTTGGTTTCATATTGCTCCAAGGTCAAGGTCACACGTACAGGTCACTTTGGAGGCATTTGACACTTACTGTGACATTTCTTGTGTTTCTCAAAAACCTAAACAAGGTCTTCTTGAGTTACTTCCTTGGTAATCAGTCTTTAAAACAATCCCATTAATGCTGCAAAGAATCATTTGGAATTGAAAGTCTTGATCTGTATGCACTTTGTGCAGTCTGAATCACTGAGAAGTTTTGTATCTGCACTGGAGATAATTGAAAATGGATCAATAAGGCAGGTTTTCTCTTACATTTATCCCAGGTGCACTATTTTACCTACGAATAACAAATGTGTTATTTAACCTTCGAAAAATAAGTGTTCTTACTGATAAAAAAAAAGGAAACTGTTATATCGAGTACAAGTAAAGCATTTACATAGATACAGTGTTCCTGTATCCTCACACTAATACTTATATATATGCAAAGTAACTTTCCATTAAAGAAGCTAACCCGCCAAAATACCTCAAAATTACACTACAAACCCAATTGTGTTCAGGTCATATAATAAATGTACATGTGCAGATTAAAAGTATAGGTTTATGAATAGGTTCTTAATAGGTAACTATAAATTCGACATTCAAGTTTTGGGGGTTTGACTTGGCTGGTTATATTGTGTATATATAAAGAATTTGGATTCTCAAAATATACAAGTTATATATATACATCGTCATCGGTAGGTTTAGAAATATGTTGTAAAATGTGGCTGTTTTTGGCAGGATAGCTACATCTTTGGCTTATTTTCACTCGTTTTTAGCTCTACTGATCAGAGATCAGCAGAGCTTATGCCGTGGTGCGGCGTCCGTCGTCCGTCCGTCTGTCCGTCCGCTAACTTTTATTTGTAGCGACTACTCCTCTGAAACTACTGGATGGATATTCATAAAACTTTACAGAAATGTTGCCCATGAAGTCTAGTTGATCCTAGCAAAAATTCATGTTGATGTGAAATCCAAGATGGCCGCTAAAGCTAAAAATAGATTTTTAGCTCTACTGATCAGAGATCAGCAGAGCTTATGCCGTGGTGCGGCGTCCGTCGTCCGTCGTCCGTCCGTCCGTCTGTCCGTCTGTCCGTAAACTTTTATTTGTAGCGACTTCACAGCTGAAACTACTGGATGGATATTCATGAAACTTTACAGAAATGTTGCCCATAAAGTCTAGTTGATCCTAGCAAAAATTCATGTTGATGTGAAATCCAAGATGGCCACCAAAGCTAAAAATAGAGTTTTAAAATACAAGTTTGTAGCGACTTCTTCTTGAAAACTATAAGTGATATTGATATGGGACTTTTTCTAAAATGATCAGCATGACATGATGTTGATCCTAGTCAAAAATCGTTTTGATTCAACGTTAAACATGGCTGCCAGCGGCCATCTTTGTTTACATAGAGTTATATAGTAAAAACTTGTAGCGACTACTTCTCTGAAACTACTTGGCGGATTGTCATGAAACTTTACAGGAATGTTGCTCTTGATGTCTAATTGATCCTAGAAAAATTTCAGGTCGGCCGAAAATTCAAGATGGCCGTCACAGCTAAAAATAGATTTTTAAAAAATAAGTTTGTAGCGACTACTTCTTGAAAACTATAAGTGATATTGATATGGGACTTTTTCTAAAATGATCAGCATTACATGATGTTGATCCTAGTCAAAAATCGTTTTGATTCAACGTTAAACATGGCTGCCACGGCCATTTTTGTTTACATAGAGTTATATAGTAAAAACTTGTAGCGACTACTCCTCTGAAACTACTTGGCGGATTGTCATGAAACTTTACAGGAATGTTGCTCTTGATGTCTAATTGATCCTATCAAAATTTCAGGTCGGCCGGAAATTCAAGATGGCCGTCACAGCTAAAAATAGATTTTTAAAAAATAAGTTTGTAGCGACTACTTCTTGAAAACTATAAGTGATATTGATATAGGACTTTTTCTAAAATGATCAGCATGACATGATGTAGATCCTTGTGGAAAATTATTTTGATTCGACGTTAAACATGGCTGCCAGTGGCCATCTTTGGTTACATTGAGTTATATAGTAAAAACTTGTAGCGACTACTCCTCTGAAACTACTTGACGGATGTTCATGAAACTTCACAGGAATGTTGCTCTTGATGTCTAGTTGATCCTAGAAAATTTCAGGTCGGCCGGAAATTCAAGATGGCCGCCACAGCTAAAAATAGATTTAAAATAAATAAGTTTGTAGCGACTACTTCTTCAAAACAATAAGAGATATTGATATGGGACTTTTTCTAAAATGATCAGTATGACATGATGTTGGTCCTTGTCGAAAATCGTTTTGATTTGACCTTAAACATGGCTGCTTTGTTTACATAGAGTTATATAATGAAAACTTGTAGCGACTACTTCTTTGAAACTACCTGACGGATTTTCATGAAACTTCACAGGAATGTTGCTCTTAATGTCTTATTGATCTTAGCAAAATTTCAGGTCGGCCGGAAATTCAAGATGGCCGCCACGGTTAAAAATAGATTTTCAAAAAACAATTCTGTAGCGACTACTTCCTGAAAACAAAATCAATCAGTAGAGCTTCAAGGTCATTGACCTCTTGTTTAAATTCAAGTTTGTAGCGACTACTTCTTGAAAACTATAAGTGATATTGATATGGGACTTTTTCTAAAATGATCAGCATGTCATGATGTTGGTCCTTGTCGAAAATCGTTTCGATTTGACGTTAAACATGGCTGCCAGCGGCCATCTTTGTTTACATAGAGTTATATAATGAAAACTTGTAGCGACTACTCCTCTGAAACTACTTGACGGATTTTCATGAAACTTCACAGAAATGTTGCTCTTGATGTCTAAATGATCCTAGCAAAATTTTAGGTCGGCCGGAAATTCAAGATGGCCGCCACGGCTAAAAATAATTTTTCAAAATACAAGTTTGTAGCGACTACTTCTTGAAAACTATAAGTGATATTGATATGGGATTTTTTCTAAAATGATCAGCATGACATGATGTTGGTCCTTATCAAAAATCGTTTTGATTCGACGTTAAACGTGGCTGCCAGCGGCCATCTTTGTTTACATAGAGTTATATAGTAAAAACTTGTAGCGACTACTTCTCTGAAACTACTTGGCGGATTTTCATGAAACTTTACAGGAATGTTGCTCTTAATGTCTAATTGATCCTAGCAAAATTTCAGATCGGCCAGAAATTCAAGATGGCTTCCACAGTTAAAAATAGATTTTTAAAAAATAAGTTTGTAGCGACTACTTCTTGAAAACTATAAGTGATATTGATATGGGACTTTTTCTAAAATGATCAGCATGACATGATGGTTATCCGAGTCGAACATTATTTTGATTCGACATTTAACATGGCTGCCAGTGGCCATCTTTGTTTACATAGAGTTATATAATGAAAACTTGTAGCGAATACTTCTCTGAAACTACTTGACGGATTTTCATGAAACTTCACAGAAATGTTGCTCTTGATGTCTTATTGATCCTAGCAAAATTTCAGGTCGGCCGGAAATTCAAGATGGCCGCCATGGCTAAAAATAGATTTTCAAAATACAAGTTTGTAGCGACTACTTCTTGAAAACTATAAGTGATATTGATATGGGACTTTTTCTAAAATGATCAGCATGACATGATGGTTATCCGAGTCGAACATTATTTCGATTCGACATTAAACATGGCTGCCAGTGGCCATCTTTGTTTACATAGAGTTATATAATGAAAACTTGTAGCGACTACTCCTCTGAAACTACTTGACGGATTTTCATGAAACTTCACAGAAATGTTGCTCTTGATGTCTAATTGATCCTAGCAAAATTTCAGGTCGGCCGGAAATTCAAGATGGCCGCCATGGCTAAAAATAGATTTTCAAAATGCAAGTTTGTAGCGACTACTTCTTGAAAACTACAAGTGATATTGATATGGGACTTTTTCTAAAATGATCAGCATTACATGATGTTGGTCCTTGTCAAAAATCATTTTGATTAGATGTTAAACATGGCTGTCAGCGGCCATCTTTGTTTACATAGAATTATATAATGAAAACTTGTAGCGACTACTCCTCTGAAAGTACTTGACGGATTTTCATGAACTTCACAGAAATGTTGCTCTTGATGTCTAATTGATCCTAGCAAAATATCAGGTCGGCCGGAAATTCAAGATGGCCGCCACGGCTAAAAATAAATTTTCAACAAACAAGTTTGTAGCGACTACTTCCTGAAATCAAAATCAATCAGTAGAGCTTCAAGGTCATTGACCTCTTGTTTTTTAACGACATCCCATTTGAGATTTCCTCACCCAGTATATCACGTATTGAATGTAGAGTTAAACGTATTCATTGTATTTACTTTCATTGCAGTCCTTTGTCGTCATTTTGCGAATGGTAGCTGTCGTATGGGCAACGAGTGTACCTTCTTACACCCCGGGGTTAATGGGCCAGCCAAAAACAGTTGAAACACAGAAGTAAACACTGGCAACTGATCGTCTCAAACAAAGGGAACAAACTTCCCAACAGCCATGGATATCAGTCAAAGTATCATACAAAGGGAATAAAATTCTCAAAAGTGAATCAAAAATATAAAGATTCACAAAGGTGACCGACTACCAGAGAACGAAATCTCAAAACGGAAATAAAGTTCCTATAAGTGGTAACACAGATTGGGTTTCGTGAAAAGTGCAAGAAAGCTTTGGATACTAAACAGATGTCGGAATTTCTTAGAAATTGTTGAGTTTCTATTGAGAAATGGATACAATCTGAAGATTTTGTTTAAGAGTGAAAGAGAAGGTTCACTGAGGTCGTGGGAGATTATACAGTATGGAGAGAGAAAGAAAGGCACAAAATGTATCAAAACAATGAAAGATTCATGAAGGGAAGTTTGGTTGTGAAAAGGACGAGCTTTACAGGCAAGTGGGCAACACTGTGATTGCGAGAGTACATTGGACAATAATGAAAACAATTATGTTGCAGATAAAAGAATCCGTGGTGCATTTAGCATGGATTTCAGTTTGGTGAAAGACAAGCTGTTTGTTGTTGAACCTTAATACAGAGAAAAGGGAATAATGGTTGAATTTGTAATGGTGATCTCATTGTGGATGCGTTGGATTTGCAGAAAGTGAGGAAAACAATGGGATTTTTTGTTATGGTCAGTTCAGAAAAGGCAAATATTCAATAGCATGAGAAACTTAAGGTGCTGAGAAATGAAGGTATGGTAAGGCTTTAACGCAGAACAATATATCTAGTCCTGACAAGTTAGACCATTTGATATCTTTCTAGGCTTATATAAGATGGGTTCACGAGTCAGAAGTGTGTAGAGACATGGAAGTCCTGTGGACTTGAAACTAAGATTACGCACACAGATGTAGATATTGAAGAATGAAAACATGTAACACGACATGTGATTATTGGATTGATTTAGTAGTGGGGCGAGGCCCACAAACCCCCAATATAAACGGGCATATAAAGTGCTGAAATCTTTGACAATTTAAGTATTAAAACACTATGAAAAAGTTGCTCATTGTTAAGAAAACAAGTGATATCTATAAAAACAAACAATGTAACATACACACACGAACATGCCAAAATCTGCTTCATTCTTTAATGAAACAAATAACAATTGTGTGTTGTTAAATGACGTTGTTCATATGTGTAAATAAGATTTTTTTGGTGATATTGCACGGACAATGTCAGAGGTATTGAATGCCCAAGTTGGCAGTGGGCCACAGGAATAGCCAAATATTATTATCTACAGAATTCCCCCAATGGGAACTCCATTTTTGTTATCACCAATCCCCATTCCAACCCCATTTGGCCATTCATTTATTCATTAATTTGTTCATCCATTTAATGATTGATTCTTTCTTTTCATTCATTTGTTCATCCATTGATTGATTGATTGATTGTTTGTTCATGTTCATTCATTTATCATTCAGTCATTGCTACATGTATATATGTTAATTGTGAATCTAATGAGTGAATTGCCACAATTATATAATTTCTGTGTAATTTTTACAGGAGTAATTGGTTCTTAAATATCAGTTATAAATGGTTACATGGGTGCATGATATATTTGTTAACGAGTTGTTGCCATCATGTATTTATAATTTATATCATTGAGTGATTTATTAATGCAAGCAGTGTGCTGTATAGGAGTGTTAAATAGTGTATATATAAACTTGATACAGTTGACATGACAGTGCAACATTTATATGATCATCCGAATTAAAGGTTGACATTGAAACAAGATATGTTTTGAATGCCAAAGAAAATATTAAAATGAAATAATATTATGCAGTTTTGGTGTATTTTATACAACTTCCACCTAAATGAATATGATTGTGCTTGGAAGGCTAAGGTTATCCTGATGTTTGTGTGTATATAGCTGCTTTCAGAGCTTTTGATAGAATTCAGGGGAATCTGGAAACTGGAATTTTGATACAGCATCATCAAAAATACTGACCAATCAGTGACCAGAAATAAGACATACCAATACATTCTGGTAGGTGTTAAACTCGGTCTTTATCCTTGATATTCAACCAAGTTTACTGTTAAAATTAAGGTATCTGCAGTGTGATTCTTTTAAAACCCAGCATATTTCACGCACATTCATGCAAATTGATTCAATATATGTATCTTTCAAAATCAAAATCTTGAAAATTATCATCTTTTTTTATACTCTGCCAAAGATTTGTATTTTACTCTAGAACCTAAGGATAAAAAACAAATTACCCAAATTTTATCACCAACAGAAAATAAGATAATCTCAACATCTCTGCAATGGAAAATTGTGAAAATTCAGTCTTTCTGTCAAACAGATTCCTCAGGTGCTTGTATATGCTTTGAGGATAAGTCCGGTACACGGGACTGTCCGGTTAACATGGTCTTCCAGCAGACGAAACTTGAGGTTGAAGTTAATTTGGGTTTTGTGACACACCTAACAGGAAATGAACATTCCAGGCCCACTCTGCATTTACATGAAGATATAATTATGCAGAATGGGCCTAGAACCTTCTCACCTGCAGAAATAAAGATTTGCTGAAAAATACTGTTGTAGACACTTCATTTTTCGCTGGAGCCACGGTCATTGTTTCTGCAACAGCTGAAACAGTACAGGAATGAAGATAAAACCTGTTACAAACATTATAAAAAAAATTAACATGAATTCAGCTGGTGGGGATTTTACCCCTCTTCCCCCGATAAGCAGTGGCCATATACTTGCCCAGGAAACACAGGCAGACACAGCAGATGGAATGAGGGATTTACTCAACGTACATGGAGCTTTTACTAGCATAGAGTGTCACGAAACTCACCAATTCATCAAATCACCCAAGTCTACCTCAAATCCACATACAATCCAGTGATCCAAAACTATGTATTATACCATATATATCTATCAAAAAGGAATCATTTTACCAAAATGAAAATGTAGTTGCGAGGTTTTACATTCAGGTAGGGATATGGCAATAGCTCCAAGGGTTTATTTTTGAGGGATATATGGTATAATGACATAGTTTTGTATAATGACAGTTTTACCACTATAATGAGTGGATTTGGTTGTGTAACCGGACGTACACGACTTGTGTAACCGGACGTACACGAGGAGCATTGTATTGAGGAGGGCTCATTACGGAACTTGTATTTTATTCTTTATTTATATCAAGCTCCAATAATTTCTCATTCAACTCGGATATAACAGCTATATTTCCTGAACTGTATTGAAAAGAAAAAGAAACGCGACACGGGAGTTTTTGCTATATACACTTAATTCCATATATATTCCAAGGAAATCCCAAGATGTTTTGTAAAAAAAAAAAGTTGCAGTTAGAGAAAGGACACAACTGTAGACGTTTTAAACACAGTACAGGGGCTGGCGTGGCGCAGTCGGTAGCGCGGCGGATTTGTAACCGGAGGCCCCGGGTTCAATCCTCCGTGGTGCCACTGAGTTCCGTCGGTGTGTTCTTGGGCAAGACACTTTACCTTAGCCTCGTCCGTCGGATGGGGACGTAAACCGGGCGGTCCCGTGTATCGGTCTATCCTCCGAGCACGTTAAAGAACCATAGGAATCTATTCGATAATAAGAGTAGGGAAGGTTCCCGGATTCCTATGTATCCTTTCCCTCTCTCGGGGGCGGCTCTAAATAACCTATACTGTGTTGATGAGCCGTTAAACAACATTCAATTCAATTCAATTTAAACACAGTACACGTTTTAACAAGAAATTCATAAATGTTGAAAAATTGAGCCAGTTCAGTTCTGTATTTAACGTTAAGAGAAATTTTGCATCATAAGTTTGTTCACATGCTTGAGCCAATTTAACCTATGATGTATGGGTCTGTATAGGCCTTCGCTTCGCGAAGCCCAAACAAATCAAATGAGCTTCGCTCGTTGTTTTGTTATGTACAGTATATTATCGTTGTTTTGTTATGTACAGTATATTATCGTTGTTTTGTTATGTACAGTATATTATCGTTGTTTTGTTATGTACAGTATATTATCGTTGTTTTGTTATGTACAGTATATTATCGTTGTTTTGTTATGTATGTATATTATCGTTGTTTTGTTATGTACAGTATATTATCGTTGTTTTGTTATGTACAGTATATTATCGTTGTTTTGTTATGTACAGTATATTATCGTTGTTTTGTTATGTACAGTATATTATCGTTGTTTTGTTATGTACAGTATATTATCGTTGTTTTGTTATGTACAGTATATTATCGTTGTTTTGTTATGTACAGTATATTATCGTTGTTTTGTTATGTACAGTATATTATATTCTTTAACATGCAGTTCTCCTTGAAAATGTCAACTAAGGTCAACCATGGAAATGAAGAAAGGGGACTCATGGATGTGGGCCTACCAAAATATGTTTGCTTAATTTAATCTTCGGGGCTTCGCTTCGCGCGAAGCTCAATACGGGGGATTGTCCTCCGGATTTTTTTTATGTTAGAATACATTAGATGCGACGTATATTTTAAGGTAAAGATAAGTACAATGTCACAGATGCATCTGAAAATACCCCCCATCCATCCTATTGCCAGACCGTGTCATGCATTTGCCTTACTTTTACCTATAAACAGTGCAAACAGGGTGACTATACCACATGACCTATGACGTCATTATTGCTAATTCTTGAAGAAGAAAAATGTAAACATTCACCCACATAGAAAGCTTCAGAGTGCGATACGATTTTTATTTCTTAACCTTATACGACAGCCCAAGTTAAATTCCCTTTAAAAATAACAGGACACTGTCGATTCATGTGAAATTCCATGCATATATCATATGGCTTATATATTTTTCACCACCATCCTTTTTGTTCATTTCAGAGACACATCATCTGGTCTTGAGATGCCCTTCGTTCTTCAAATACCATTGCAACCCTGAAAGACGTGGATTTAACCAAAAAAAACGAAATGTGATCGCAAGATTCTAAACTCCAGGAAATATATTAATTTAATTAGGCCAAATCAGAAACGCGGTTAATTTTTCTTCGGCCTTATGCAGTAGGAAAGCCACGTTCCTATAACATATCAGTTCTGTTCGCATTTTAACTCCGCGAACATGGACTATTTCTTTGTATTTTACGGACTATTTTACGAAGTTTCAATTAAAACAGACGTCGGCGAGCACTACGGGTACCTATGGGGTCTAACAACACGCGTACAGTGTTTCATACCGTACAGATTATGTAAAAACTAATACCTTACCGGACGAAATAACGTCCCATTATGTGTATACACGATGCAGTGTTGTTGGTGACTGACAGGTCACCGTGACATAACTTGACACGTGAAATTGACATGTTGGTGCAAGTTGGATTTGGGATTACTGTCTGCTGCTGGAGGTCCATGATCAAGGTATTTGTTTTGTCATTAAAATGTGTTTGTTAATAAACAGTACACACCACTTTTAGATCTTACATATTTAGACATTGGCCAAATACAGTGCCTAAAAAAGTGGTGTATACTGTATAATAGAAAGTTCATAATCACTATAAGTGTTTTTCCTGTACTCCGATCTTTCCAGTAACTGGATGTACAGTAAACTGTAGAACGTTTCGTGGAATAAAACAATTACTAGTAGAAATGCTATCAATGTCCCCCGCACCCCGCCCCCACCCAAGTACGGTAGGTGGGGGTAGATGGAGCTTGCATACCGAAAACAAGGAGGGGTAGAAACCCCATCCACCCCACCCCTCAGATGCATGAATGTAAATTGTTAGCGTTGTCTCTATATCGTTATGTTATCCCCATTTTCTCGCACATTCGTGAATACATAACCCGATACAACTACCATTGAAGCAATGTAAACTGCCATAGACATTTGACTGAAATCGGTCAGATTCATATTTATGTACAGTAAAGTTTTGAGGCAAGGAAGTGATTTTGAATTTACATTTATTTACATTTACTACATACTTTCTGTTGCGAAATAAACAACGCAATTTCGAGAAAGTACACTTCACTTAAAAGCCTTTAAGGAGATGGAGCTACTACGCTTGCCTCCAATGTATCTCAAAAGAAATGACTATTCCATGGGCTGGAATTATGCTGTGAAAGTGGAACAATGTTTTTAATGGATCTCCAGTTAGGCTACATTATATTTTACATGTATAATTAATGATGAGAGAAGTTTTTATTGCATTAACGGTTTTATTGAGCACAAGTAGTATTTATGCTTTATTCAATTTAGTTCTTCTTTTATCTTTTCTTTTTTAAATATGTTACATTATGTATAACAAAGGATAAACTGTGTCTGTTTGATCATCGACATTGGATTGATGTTGTTTTCAGAGAGGCCTCAAATGTGAATCGAGAGAGGCCTCAAATGTGAATCGTGCCCTTGATCAGCTCTAAGTGAATTGATACTGACGACTTCAGAATGTCAAGCCGTATTAAATGCCATTGGATCATATGGAGGTGAGAGCCTTTTTAAAAATTGTTTGCGCTTGTGTAGTTCTTTAAATGGAGCTTGTGTTATGCTTGCACGGTGCTGTTCAAAGTAAAGGTAACAAATGTTTTCAGTGATAATGCAGCGTGATTGTCATATGAGCTCGTGTAAACTACATGTACTGGATACATGCGAAAACAAGTTGTGTTAACGGGACACTAGGCAGTCTTTATTTGTTTAAAACTTCTGGAGTTCGGTTAATTTTTCTGCATAGTTTGCATTTGTGCATCATTAATATTATTTATTAGAATAGTTCAGAAGAAATTGTTTTACACATTACTTACTGTTGATAATTGTGCACCTATAATATATTTAAGTATTTGATAGAATAATGAAGACAAAATGAAACACTTTTATTTAACTTTTAATGCAAGCAGGTTAAAATTTAAAATGTTAACAGGTTAACAAATGGAGATGCTAATGTTAAAGCTTGATAAATACTTCAAGATTGCCGTGTGTCCCTTTAACATCAACTAATTACAATATGATTATGGTCTATGTGATGGGTCCCCAATTTATTAAAGGGACACAGAGCAAATTTCCAATCTTGTGTCTGTTTTACACATTTTTACATCAGAACAGACCACACATCTACAAAAGTGTCTTCTCAACTGCCCTATTTAATCATGTTTTATTTCTAAAACTAGCGGCATCACCAGGTTTTGAGAGAGAAAATAAATAGTTGTATATTAATGTCTTCTCCCCATGTAAAATGACCTTACTAAGTCATTAAAGTAAAATATCCTATGAACAAAACTTGTAAAATTTAACAATTTTAGATTTTTGGCAAGACTTGTATTTTATTCCCCTTTTAGTAAAAATGGCTTATAGAGCATTGCACCCTCTGTCAGATTTAACTTTCCTTATAATAGATTCTTGCTGTACTGTTGGGTGAAAAATACGTTAAAATTGTTCTATAATCATGTCAGTTCAATCATATACTCGTATGATACACAATATAATATGTATTGACCCTTTACTTGTTGTGCCATTTACTCAGTTTTGGTCAAGGGACGTTTATAGCATATCAGCTTTGAATCCAGTGAACACGGACTCAATTCTTACTGGCGCCACTGGGTTACTTCGATGTGTCCTGCTATCCCCGTTCTCTGATGGGAACGTAAACCGGGTGGTCCTGTGTATCGGAGTCTGTCCTCCAAGCACGTTAAAGACGCATAGGTATCTAATCGGTAGTAAGCGTAGGGCAGGGTTCCTGGATGCCTATGTATCTTTCCTCCTCTCTTTGGGGCGGCTCGAAATAACCTAAACAACGTGTTGATGAGGCGTTAAACAATAATTAAATTGTAAACTGTCCCATTCCCCTAAACATGCCGTAGCTCCCCCTCGCAACACCTGATTCAAATTGAATACTCTGCTCGACTTATATTAACTTTTTATTCTATGTCTTTCTTTTCTTTCAGTCTGCACTTCATGTGGAAGAAGACTCCATGTACACCACTGGCCAGAGTCAATGCTGAAGTTTATGTTCGCTCAATTATTTGCTTAATAAAGTATACATATGAACTAACATATTTTCTTTATAATTATGTCTTCCACCACAAAGTGGTAGGTGAGACAGATTATATTTGGCCTTTCCGTTCGTCCGTCACAAATCTTGTCTGCGCTACTTGTTGGATTTTGACGAAACTTTGTACGAAGCATCAGTATGTGCATATCAAATATTGAAGGTCAAGGGCTCCGTGACCCAATAATGATTATGAAAAACCTTGTCTGCACTGTCCACTTTCCCAGAAGCAAAATTCATGGTTTGAGTGCATTTGGTGAGAGAATGATGCCTTTTGATTTTGAGGTCATTAGGTCAAAGGTCATTGTCACCGTGACATGATAATGTAAAATGTTGTAAACTTAAGTCCACTTTCCCTAAAGCAAATCTCATGAAACTTAATGGATTGCCTGTGGCGAGAGGGTGATCCTTTTGATTTTAAGTGGGTCAACGGTCAAGGTCACTGACCGGATAATGAAACGCATTGTCTGCACTGTAACTTCTCTTTTCCTGAAGGAAGTCTCTTGAAACGTCATGGGTTGACTGCCTGTGATAAGACTACTGCGCCGTTTGATGATTTTGAGGTTAATAGGTCAAAGGTCAATATCACCCTGAAACGATCATGAAATATATTCAAACGTCATGGGTTGACTGCCTTTGGTAAGAGTATGATCCCTATTAATATTGAGGTCAGTAAATCTGAGGTCAACGTCACAGTAACTTGATCATGAAAAATCGTGTTCGCAATCAAACTCTTTATTACTTTCTCTGAAGCTAATTTCATAAAACTTCATACTTTGACTGCCTTTGGTGAAATGATAATCCCTGTTTTAATTTGAAGTCAGTAGTTGAAAGGTCCGTTACCATTAACGGAAAATGAAAAGTATTGCCCACACAGTTTTTCCTCTTACCTAAAGCAAATTTCACGAAACTTCATTTGTGGACAGTGGAAAGAGGATGATCGTTTGATTTTTAGGTAAAAGGTCAAGTTCCCTGCAGACATCCACTATCCAAGGATAAGCATATGTTTAAACTCACATGTTATAATATTAATGGTATAATATATGAATATTTTCTTGCACAATGTTGAATCCGGTAAAACAAGTGGTTTTGTTCACCGATACTGTCGCCTGTGAACCAAACCACTTCTTTTAATTTACAGGATTCAACAGTGTGTAAGACATATTCCGATCATCCAATTTTATTTAAATCATAAATTAAAAAATATATATATTAAAACAAACAAAACATGCTATTTGATGAAAACAGACGTATTCAAATTTTCAAAGTAGCAATATTCGCAGAATATAGTAGATTTCAACTGCTGAAAACAGGAAAAAATAATTCCATGAATATAGTATTTATCATCGTTATATATATTCAGGGAAATGTTTAATATGTCTGTTTTCAAATACTACATATCGTAACGCACCGCACATGTATATTCAGTATTTACTTTCAATATAGTAGTGAGTATGACTGCGTTCTGGGACCATATAAATATAAAAGAATAATATATATAAATATATAAATATATATATACATAACTATATATGCCCTATAAATATAAACGACCCGCACTTTTTGGATTCACGCGTACAGTGTTTCACAACACCACACATCTGGCAAGTGCTCCATTGACACAATGTCATGTCCACATGTTTATGTTATGAAATCTTCGAGTCTACACATAATCATGTTTGTTACTGACAGTTACTGACAGTAGCATGTCTGTTACTCGTCAGTCATTTATTTACTTGGTTAAAGGGACACATGCTAATTTCTTTAAAACTCGAGTCGCCCCCTCAGTTTTAAACGAACAGTTAAAAGAATATACTTCTTTCCGCCTGTTGTAGCATGGTCGGTGACATTTCCTTTGATGAATGCAGAGCATTAAATCGTTTAATTTAGGGTAACTAAAGGGGCGTGGCTATGCCGTACTACAACTATCGGATATTGGAATTTAGAGTACGGTCACTATGACGTCACAGTGTTACTAAGTACACTTTACAATATTAATGGTATAATATATGAATATTTTCTTGCACAATGTTGAATCCGGTAAAACAAGTGGTTTTGTTCACCGATACTGTCGCCTGTGAACCAAATCACTTCTTTTAATTTACAGGATTCAACAGTGTGTAAGACATATTCCGATCATCCAATTTTATTTAAATCATAAATTAAAAAATATATATATTAAAACAAACAAAACATGCTATTTGATGAAAACAGACGTATTCAAATTTTCAAAGTAGCAATATTCGCAGAATATAGTAGATTTCAACTGCTGAAAACAGGAAAAAATAATTCCATGAATATAGTATTTATCATCGTTATATATATTCAGGGAAATGTTTAATATGTCTTTTTTCAAATACTACATATCGTAACGCACCGCACATGTATATTCAGTATTTACTTTCAATATAGTAGTGAGTATGACTGCGTTCTGGGACCATATAAATATAAAAGAATAATATATATAAATATATAAATATATATATACATAACTATATATGCCCTACAAAAAAGATAGAGTCTGTCTCAGCTCGTCGGTTATTTAAACACCTCGATTGGCTACGCCCACCTCGGTGTTTAAATAAGCCAACTCGCTGAGACCAGACTCTATCTATTACTTAAACTAATATTTATCGCTTTTTCTGATTTCGAAAATTAACTATACGTTGCAGCCATCATGATTTCATTTTCCGATATACCGTTGCAACATTGTTTGTTAAAATAAATTGGCCAGTCTGACATAAACCCAAAGCATGTATAGATAAAAAATTTAGTGTAAAATACATGGACACATACATTTTAAATATATGTGTTTACATAACGAAATTATTTTATTGTTTCTGTAGCCGGTCGTCTTTCTATATGAATATGAATGTTGCCGTCTTTGGGTCGGACGGTCCTGTTACTTAATTAGTACTTGTCTCCGTTTATTGAAATTCTACATATATACAGAGGAGAGATGTATCTATATGATTTTGTTTTTATTCTCGCTTCTAAAATGACGAAATACATCGATTTGAATAAAAGGCGCATTCTCAGCAATACACAACGTATTGTGTGTACGGGTTGGAGGGGGGAAGCTGACGGGTTTGGAGGGATACTACCGTAATATTGCTCTCATAAATACTGTGAACATACTGCATCAATAATATAACAACTACTGAACAATGCTGAAATCGATTTATCTTTATAAATGAATTCATAATTCCACAATTTTATTCCGTGCGAACATCGATTTGGAACGTCGATTCGGCGTATTTAAGCGATTACGGTGTACTTCGTTAATTTTCGGGGGAAAAAAGTACTTGCCTCCGATTTTTTTTATATTTTACATATCTACAGAAGAAAAGGTGTATTTACGCGTACATGCTTTTGTTTTTACTCTCGCTTCTAAAATGATGAAATAAATCGAATTTGATTAAAACTGCGCATCGCAGCTATATACAACAATCAATACGGTATGGAGGGTGGTGGGGGTGGGATGAGGGGCGGGGTTGCAGGGATACTACCGTAATGGTGTCCTTGAGAAAAACTGTGAACATTTTACTCTTATAATTTATTAAATACAGAACAATGTTGAAATCAATATATCTCTTAAAAAGGATTTCATAATTTCATGGTTTTATATCCCGCGTGTAAATTAACTTCGAAAGATTTTAGCGAACACGGTGAACTTTGTTAATTTTGGGGGAAAAAAAGTACTTTTTTCTGATTGACTTTAAATTTTGGTTTTTAATAGTCGACATGTCAATGAACACTTTCATGAAAACAAATTCATTCTCGCTGTTAAAACTTCATTTTTTTTGCATTTTTTTCGGATTCAGAAAATTAGCACTGCAACATATATTTTCACCATCCTCATTTGCTTTCCCGACGTACCGTTGCAATTTGGTTTGTTAAAACCTATTTTGAGCACTCCGGCATAAACCAAAAGCATGTATAGATCAGAAATTTAATCTGGAATGCATGGATACATACATTTGAAATATATGTATTGAAATAATGGAATTGTTTCATTTCTTGTGTACCCGGTCGCGTCTGTAAATGTATATGCGTTATGCCGTCTTTGAGTCCGTGGGTCATGTTAGTTAATTTTAGGGGAAAAGAAGTACTTGTCTCCGATTTCATTAACATTTTGCATATGGACAGAGGAAAGATTTATCTATACGTACATGCATTTGTTTTTATTCTCGCTTCTAAAATGACGAAATAAATCGATTTTGATTTAAAAGCGCATTGTTGGCAATTGAAACCTTAAAACAACCTAAATTCATCCCTTTGAAAAATACCTTTAACTATTAATGGGAATTACACGAGGTGTACACCAATTATGTTCGACCAATGTAGTTTGTGAATATTATTACTTTAACAACGATCTGTGATTGTGTTTTGTCATAATCACAGTTTATAGATAAGAGGTGTATAAATCTGACCAGTGAAAATATTCCCAATAATGTCATTTTGTTATCGATTTTATCACGTGACCTTGTTTGATAAATATTCCTACGCCATAGGGCAGGCGTTCCTACTGATGTGTTACAGTGTATACTTGTTGCTGCGTATCCCGCTTGAGATGTGTCCGTTTGGTCATATTTGGCAATCCCGAGGACTGAGCAGACGTTATTTTTTTAAAGAACCAAAATGAACATAATATATCTCACAGAGACTATATAATGTGTAAAGCTGTTAAAAAAACACACCAAGTGTATACAATGTCATACTGCGTCTCATTCAAAAAATCTTTTGGTGCTTTACATCATTTTAACACATTTTAGGCCATATATGACGCTTGATTTTCTGTTGTAAGTATGAAGTAAATTTCATTATTGTAGTATTGTTTAGTTAATAAATATAATATAAATAAAATATTGTATTATTTATTCTTTGGTTCATTTGGATCTATGTAAAAAAAAAGTTTCCATTTGCGTACATTTATCTGAAATTGAAAAACTGCCTTTTGGGAACACAAGGTCATTTTAATCTATTTATTGCTTATTTAACCTTTCGAAATAGATCTTTTGTAATTAAAGTGACACATGGCAATCTTGAAGTGTACATCAAGCACTGTAAACATGGTTTGCTGTACTTAGCGGTACTCGTCTGATAAAGCAAATGTCACTGGTCTAGCCTGGTCAAGTAAAATTCATTGGGTTGAAGAGTGCATAAAAAATATTTATATGATAACTGAACACTTATTTTTGTGTCGCCTGCTTAGGATGGCAGACACTTAGCGATCACTTTGTCCGTCGTCGTCCGTCCGTCATGCTTTAACCTGCAACCTAACCTTGGCCATAAATGAAAAGTATTTTAACTATGTTCATGAAACTTCACACACAACTTCATCTCAAGGAATCTTGTTACACACGTGCAATACCTCTGACTTTCATTTTGGCAGAGGTATGCCCTAAGGCAATGTCCATGGACTTGTTTTAAGAAAAAAAAATAGCCTTATAACCAGATAACGACACTCCATTTAATTTAACTGCTTCTTTTTCAAATGTTTAGACTTCTGTTTGTTTTAGTTTTCTATTTTCAATGTTACTCACTTGAACATGTCACTGATTAATTACATGTAATATGCATTTCTTTTAAGTATTTATAGGAACAAACATATAGAGTCAATCGTGAACTCTCGGCTAATCACGTCATTCTTCGGGATCCCGCGAAGCAGTGTCCGAGATGTTGCGAGTGTTATAGAGCAATGCACTTTCTGTCATAACGTTAAAAATATACTGAGCAAAAATAGAAACGTCCCCAACTTTACCCATAGATATAAACACAATGGAATTAAATCTTATTTAATCTTATATGTCAATACCTTTGTTAAAGGCCAGCACTGTCATGAAAACAATTTTCTTTGAATCAAACTTGTGGGAAAACATATTCCCTTGATTTGGTTAAAACAGCATTTCCGGGTCTTGTGGTTAAAACTTTGAGTTAACACAGTTTTGTTATATTGAAATAAACAGAGAATGACCTCATCACCACAAAAACAGAGAAAAGACGCTGATCTTTTCACTCGTGTTTGCGCCATACAGCTTTCAAGAACGAATATTTTCAGATTACCTCCCTTTATAATAAAAATATAGTGATTTCGCAATTTGAATAAAACATGTTTTAGCAGCAACAGACAAACTTTGGTTTTTGATGATTATTAATGTTGATCAGAATGATTGAGTGATAAGTATAAAATGATGAAATTATATATAGACTGGTGTACAAAGTGTAACAAAGTCAACCCTATGCAAATCACAGCTTAAAACAGGGACGTTTCTATTTTGCTGTGTATACTTAGGCGAATGCCAAACAAGGTCAACTGTGCTGCTGCTATGACTAGGTGTGTATGAACAGCTTGTCACGACCAGAAGCTCGATGAGTGACCAATGTCAACTGCAACAATATATTACGTATAATACGATTTCCTGTCAACTGTAGCCATCTGCAATAATTATAGGTTATTATATTTGTATTGGGTTCTTTTGCGTATTAATATCGCGCGACTTTAGGAGCGCAATATTTTATGCGCAAAAGAACGAGTGAATATATCCCAATATAAATCTAATAACTTTTTTATTGCATACACATTTTTAAATTAGAGAGAATAAAACAGGTTGTAACATTTAATTTTCACCAAAAACAATTATTTGAAACAAACATATTGTCATAACATAATCGGAATTGTCACAATGACATCAACATAGTCATCACGTGACATACTTTCTTTGACTTTCTTTGACATTTGACAGTGCACCAATTACGAACGAGTATACATTAAACCAATATGACTTTACAATTTTCTGAATTGTGTTTGTTGCTCTCAAAGGATCACCTTTATCAGTATTTATTAACATGCACACTAGCGTTCGTTTAGTGCAGTGTGGCGGCTGTAAAAAGTCTCCCCGTGCTACGAATCAGTAGTGTTATTTTTTACTGGTCCTTTGGGACCAACGAGCCCAATATAGGTGGCTTTAAAGTAGAATACCGCTTAAGCCGGTGCTAGGGGGCGTGAGAGGTGTTGCATCTTTCATTACTTCTCATGAACAGACTCAATAAAACCGAGTCTGCTGCTTTATTCTCTGAATTGTGTTTGTTGCTCTCAACGGATCACCTTTATCAGTATTTATTTACTACACGTCAATATGGGCGAATGTTATTGACGTTTCCTGTTACATTGAAAGTAAACGGAGCTTGTGCGTATGCAATAATGACGGTTATTGAAATCAGAACCGAATGATACAACAATACCATTTCAAATTGTTATTGTTTACTCAAGTATCACATATAAAATGACATATATACATACATTTTCAATGTTTTTATATCCAGCCGACCAGGGTCCATATTAATAAAGCTTCTAAGCATTATTTTAAGTAAAATTTTATCTTTTTTAAACATCTTTTTCTATCGATTTAATACGTTTTCTTAATATTGTTAATAATGTTATGGATAAACTAAACCTAGAGCTAAATTATTATCTTAAAATAGATGGTTTATTGTGTTCCTGAGAGGTTTATAAGGATATTAAAAAGATGTAAAAATCTTTAATTTTGACTGAAGTAATATTTTCCACTTAAGGAGGTTGGCTAGGAAAGGACCTAGTGTTGAGATTTTTTTAAAATTGATATTTAAAGCTTCTTTGGTATCATTTAGATACAAAATTAAAAAAAAACCCGGGTAGGTCGTCCATTTTTTACCCTACTAGACGTCTTTGAAGAAGATATATTTCTAACTCCAAAAAAGAGTCAATGAACATTTTCACAATTTCATTTATTGAAATGCAACGACTAATTTTCAATTACATATATATACTGAAGCCTAAAACAAACGCAACTCGGGAATGTCCGCTGTATAGTGTATTACAATGTGTTGCTGTTAATCGAATGGTACAGGGGTACGTAAGACCTTTCCTTTCGGGAAAGAAAATCTAAGACAACACATAACACATCACATAGTTTTCCTTCAAAGTTGTATTATTGACAGAGCACGCATTCGGCTCAAGCATGTGAGCAAACTTAGGACGCAACATTTTGCAAACTCCTTACGTTAAATACAGTACTGAAATGGCTCAATCTTTCAAAGAGGAACTTTATTATTTGATGAATTTCTTGTTACAATGTGTAATGTGATTAAAACTCCTACAACATCTCAGTTGTGTCCTTTTCCTAACTAAATGCAAATTTTGTTTTTACAAAACATCTTGGGATTTCTTTGGAATATAATGTGGAATTAAGTGAGCAGTATATACAATATATAGCGGAAATCCCGTGTTGCGTTTCTTTTTAGCTTCAGTATACACATCTTTCAAAACATACATATGTCATTTTACTTTAAAAAGCAAACATATTTGGACCGTTTACTACCCATTTTCGTTTTACTAAAACAATAATTCCAGATAAAACCATATGTTCTAATGCTCAACTTTTTTTGAAACTTGTATATGACAAGGTCCAATGACATTTCTTTCAAAACATGTAAACAGATATATAGGTCATCAGATTTTTAACGGATTTTTTATTAAAAAATCTTTAAATTGCACACATTTTGGAGTTATTTGACATTTTCACTGTAAAATACTGTACACACAATTTTGACATAGAGATCGAATATAAAATAAGCTCAGTATCTCTTTTATATATGTATTCCACTATTGAAAAACAAAACTCTTATTTTTTTCTATAGCAAAAGGATAAATTCTGCTCAGAGCTCCTATTTTAACAAAAAAATATCACAAATGACGGACAAAAATGAAAAAAAAAAAAATTGTCCCGACTAGGAAAGTCTTCATCAATTATCGAAATTCGCGGATTGAATGAAGTATTTTTAATTCTGAACCTTTAATAAGATACGCATGCATAATAGAAGTGCTATATATAATGTCCGAACAGTTTGTAAAACTAAAATGGATGTTGTATATAAATAATACTGGTCAATGGAAGCAAATCAACAAATCGTATACGCTAAATGATTTATTCAACTGGCAAAGCTGCTATGTTTTTCAATCGTCTGTCTGGCAAATCTGCGTTTTTCAACTGGCAAAGCTGCTATGTTTTTCAATCGTCTGTCTGGCAAATCTGCGTGTTTCACCTGGCAAATCTGCGTGTTTCACCTGGCAAATCTGCGTGTTTCACCTGGCAAAGCTGCGTGTTTCACCTGGCAAAGCTGCGTGTTTCACCTGGCAAATCTGCGTGTTTCACCTGGCAAAGCTGCGTGTTTCACCTGGCAAATCTGCGTGTTTCACCTGGCAAAGCTGCGTGTTTCACCTGGCAAAGCTGCGTGTTTCACCTGGCAAATCTGCGTGTTTCACCTGGCAAAGCTGCGTGTTTCACCTGGAAAATCTGCGTGTTTCACCTGGCAAATCTGCGTGTTTCACCTGGCAAATCTGCGTGTTTCACCTGGCAAAGCTGCCTGTTTCACCTGGCAAAGCTGCGTGTTTCACCTGGCAAAGCTGCCATATAAATACACCTGACAATGCTTCTTTAATCTTAAAGGGACACATGGCAATCTTGGTGTGAATCAAGCATGGACACATGGCAATCTTGGTGTGAATCAAGCATGGACACATGGCAATCTTGGTGTGAATCAAGCATGGACACATGGCAATCTTGGTGTGAATCAAGCATGGACACATGGCAATCTTGGTGTGAATCAAGCATGGACACATGGCAATCTTGGTGTGAATCAAGCATGGACACATGGCAATCTTGGTGTGAATGAAGCATGGAAATTCGCATCTCAATCTATTAATCCAGTACCATTTTGACTTTAAACCTGCTTGTATATATATTTAAATACACTTTTTGATTTTCAACTTTTCTTTGTTATTCTACCATAAGTTTGAATATATTATTGGTGAAATGTAATCAATAGTTAGTAGTATGCAAACACAATTTGTTTTATACTATTTTTATAATTAATATCAATGACTGAACAAATGCAGTTTAATGATGTAGAAAAACTAACGAGACGCCGCGAGTTTTTTCTTGTTTTACAAAAACCAAGACTGCCGTGTATACCTTTAACTGTAGATAACATTGAAATGTAACTTGTTTTAATTTATATGCCTTCACCTTAGCAACAACCAGGTAACAGGTGTTAATACGGAAGCCAAGCACTAAGTATGTACTAATTAATAACCACCATTTGTAAATCTATATATACTGAGCAAAATAAATTTAGCACATGAAATGCATGTCAATTTCCATAGACGAGATACGAAGCCTTGTATGTTCGGGGTCAATGATAAAGAGACAAAGATACGACAATTAATAATGCTACAAAGTCATTTGTATACAAAGTCGGTGACAAAAATAAAGCAAATATGTTGGTAACATACTTGTATAGGTTATCGAAAATCTTTCTCATTTCAATGAAAAGGGAGGTAATTTTAAAATTACGAAATTTGGAATGTTTTTGTTTGAGAATAACAATGGCTTGTGAACACATTTCAGCGGTTTTTAAACAATGACAGAATGGGCAATTCTTGTCAATGCCATTAAATCTGTTCAAAGCAATACGTTTGCATGATGAAATAAGTTGTTTTTAATATATGGGAGGTAGTTCTGTAACTTCGCCCAGAAAATAATAAAACAACACCATATTTTGAGAAACACATCCATTCCTACAATTTCAAATATCTTCAAACAATTATGTCAATGTTCATATGTTTAATCTATGTCTCTATATCAATGTTCATAATTATGTTTAATCTACGGACGGCGGGAGGTGTACAGTTCTGGTTCTACCCAGGAAAAGTGGTTGGTCTGCCTCCACCACAAAAAATCGACCGTCATATATAATATTGCATGTGTTGAAAATGACGTAAAACACATACAAACAAAATAAATTAATATATGTCCCTAAAAGGTCGCGCTAAACATATTTTGTTCAGTATAATTCATTATCCAGCCTACCCAAGTCATAAGGCCAAAAAGGGGGGGGGGGGGGGGGGGGGGGGGGGAGGGGGAATGCCTACCGACCTACCCTATTTTTTAGAGCATGCAATAGGAAACACACCTATTTTTCTTTTTGGCCTAATGCATAATAAACGCTAATCTACTGTGATAATGGATGAATGAAAGGATGATACGACAATTCAATTCATATAGGCTCCAAGTATAGGCTTGTCACAAATAAAGACACTTTATGCAACGAATTCACAGAAACTGCATCGTGCCGGTAAGATTTAACCTAGGACTTACTACTCCGCGGAATTTTACAGAGCTGTTCACAAAGACGAGAGCCTGCGCCTGTCTTAGTTCCAAAAGTGAGAATGGGTGGAACGAATTTTTTTTCAAATGCAGTTAAATAACTAAAATAATTGATGGAGAATAATTTTAGCCAAATAAATTATTCATTTAACAGTATTTCTGCTTTTTTCCTTTTCTTGATGCCATATTGTTCCCCGCTTCTGGTTAGGTATAATGTAAATTGGGACAATCTTCCCTGAATGAATGAATACATGAATGGTGTTTCACGGCACGTCGTCACATTATAGGTCATACTTTGCGCGAAAACGGATGTAAATGAAATGGTCAATTATCAAATATGCTAAAAGGTACAACTATTCACAAATGCCATAGATTTGTTGATTTGTACCAAAAGGTTGCTGTGTACATCGTGCTATAACGGCAAAATCTGTCACTATCCACACCAAACTTGCTGTGCACGATCACCGGTAGTAATATTGCATAAAATACATGTCTACGAATGGCGAGACGATTTTTGATATGCGCCGTCCTCCGTATAAATGTACGCAGGTGAAAAAAAGCACCCCAGACGTCAAATAAATGAGACTGTGGTAGCAAGTAATCATGTGTAGGAAGCAAGGGAAGATCTTGGATTATAATTATACACGACTCCATCTTTCGTTATGATCCTGTTGTTTCTCATGTACACATATAATCAATGTTGTACATATTTGAACTAAACTAGGTTTAAATCAAGGGCAGGTATGCGGCAGATAAAATTACTGGAGTTATTGCCCTTTATATTTTTTTCCTTATACGTCCTAATATTGTAACATGTATATTTTTAAATGTGTGATTTATGACGTACATGTGATTTATAATTGTCTGCCCTAATATGCTGTTATGCTATTATTATACATATTGCGTTCTTATGGTCTAAAACCGATATCTGATAAAACTACATAAACACAGGGATATCATTTAGCTGAAATTGCTTATTACCTTTAGTATTGCTACTTCACTGCATACTTGGTCATATCCAATATACATATTAAACATTGGAGTGGCATGGGTTTTGAGCTACTTTGCGGATGCGTCGGAATGTTTTTACAATTCGCTCTGTAATATATAACGTACTGCTGGATCATGGAAAATCATTTGTAATTGTGAAAAACATGCAGCATGTGCGGAAAGTAATGATTCATTATTGAAACAATGGGTGTTTATAGTATGAAATATTTCGTTTGTACAGACTCAAACCCGTATTAAAAAATGTCAATTAAGAATTATAACAGATATTTAAAAAACATGAAATAATAGTATTTATTAAAACTAGTGAGGACGCGTGGACACTTCGACTTTTATGGACAATTTATAAAATGTACGGACACTTTAACAACAGGCACTTATGTAAGTTTTTGAAATTCTATTTTTAGAATTCAACAGAATTATATGCGGTTTAACCACATCCTTAGCAACATCAAGTGTTGAAGGCGGCATCTACGTTTATTGAAGAATTCATAATTTGATAAAGCATCATCAAAATAAACTACGATGTTAAGATTGCAAGTTTGACAAAACAATGTCGGGCGCCGATCATGTTGAGGATTTCAACAACTTAACACGGTATTTGCAGTTAAAAAATAACCTGTCGGTGGAACAGTGGTTAGAAAATACAACTATTATGTATTCCGTAACAGAGACAATGATTACTCGAATCATGAAGACTTTAGTTGTTTCTGTCGTCTCCTCGCTCATAATCGCAAGCAATATCATCAACATTACAGTTTTGTCTAGAACGAGCAACTTGCCAAAAATCTCTCGCATATTTTTACTAAATCTTTGCTGTGGAGATTTAATCGTCGGACTTGTTTCCTGTTTACCGAGCATTGTTCCTACACTTACCGGAAGTTGGCCATTTGGCGCCGCCTGGTGTCAGGTATCTGGGATAGTTCACGCGACATCGTGTACCATGTCAGTTTGGAGTATAGCCTTAATCAGTATTGACCGATATTTAGCCGTCTGTAAGCCAGTGATCCACTGTAGTTGGGGATCTTCACGAAAGGCTTACATGGTTGTGGCCGCTCTGTGGAGTTTGGCCATTATCACGTTTGCTGCCCCTCTTTTAACGAATGATAATTATATTTACTATCACTACAGCAACGAGGAGAACATCTGCGGGTTCAATTGGCAAAATAAGTTGTTCTGTATTGTCACGGCCGTGTATATACCATTCATTTCAGGCGCAGTACTAATATATTCTAATGTGCAAATTGTGCGAGCCATTGTTGCGCACGGGAAGAATTCAAAGAAAGTACTAGTAAACAAAAGCCTCCTGCACAAACGTGGGTTGAAGGCGATGAAAATGTTAATGTCAACATCCCTAGTGTATTTCTTCACGTGGGGTCCTTACGTAGCTCGGGTACTTGTTGAATTAGTGATTGTTAAAGTTCACGTTCCCGGTGTAGCCAGATTTGTTACAATGTGGCTGGCCAACTCCAATGGTTTTGTTCATATTTTTATATTTTCCATTCTGTACAAATCTTTTCGGCATAAAATTAAGCATGCATTTCAAAACATATCGTTGTTTGTGACGAAATGCGAGTGTGATGAAAGCGTGAACACACTGGCTATTCATCAATCTGAAATAATGCAATCACCTTCTGGTCTGAAATTGCAAATTGAATTGCAAACACTATTCAACCCGAATGACGATATAGAAGTTCACGACAGTCACCTAATCACAAATCACAAAGATATCCCGGCAAGACCACCATATACAATATGATGCCTAACATAACCCATACTTACTTTGGTCTAACGGCCATTGACGGAGAAAAGAAAAGGGAAGTCGTCACGCATAGAAGCTGGTTAATATTCACCATTACAAACGAGGTAATAGGATTTTTCAGGTGACAAAAAAATAATATATATATATAATTAAATAAATAAAAAAGTAAGTAAGTAAGTAAGTAAGTAAGTAAGTAAGTAAGTAAGTAAGTAAGTAAGTAAGTAAGTAAGTAAGTAAGTAAGTAAGTAAGCAAGCAAGCAAGCAAGCAAGCAAGCAAGCAAGCAAAGCAAAGCAAAGCAAAGCAAAGCCAAGCAAAGCAAAGCCAAGCAAATCAAAGCAAAGCAAGCCAAGCAAGCAAGCAAGCAAGCAAGCAAAAGTTAGCAAGCAAGCAATAGTAAGCAAGCAAGCAAACAAGCAATAGTAAGCAAGCAAGTAATAGTAAGCAGGCAATTCAATCAGTCAGTCAGTTGTGTGGTTGTATTTGGTTATGGTATAACCAATGGTTAATCAAATCATGTATAGTGCACCATTACAGATTACCTTTCAAATATGTTTTGCCTTATACATATCTTGCCTACTGTTACCCTCATGTATATAATGCTATATACGTGTACATGTTTATTGATCCATCTGTCAGTTGTTTCTATTAATAGCACATATATAAACAGCTGATTCTAGTAATTTCTAAATTATTGTTTACATATTGAGATGTGTAGATTGTTACAGAACAACTAAATCAACCAATAACAATATATACCATATTACAACACAACTCAACCACAACCAACACAACCTAACTTTAAACCATACAAACTACAACCCCTATTCTACAAATTTACACAAAAAACCAACCTCAATTCATCATATCCAAACCACACACAATATCTCTTCAACACCCACTACAATATCAACACAACAATACAATTAACAATTCAAACAAATTCCCAAATTCACAACATCCAAACCACACCCCTTCCACCCAATCCTCTCCCCAATCACAACCCCTTTCCCAATCCCAAACTCAACACCTTTCACCAATCCCAAAACTCAAACCTTTCCCCAATCCACAACAAATTCAAAACAACTACACAATTCAAAAACCCTCCCAACCACTCCACAAAACATACAATACATACCTATCCACAAAAACAAATACTACAAACCCACCCAAATAATCAACACTAAAAACACCCCCCCCAATAATATTAAAACACAACAACAATAACCAAAACCCTACCCACACCCCCCACCTCTTCTACCTTACTCACCTATTCACACCATTCAAAACAACACACAAACCCTCTCCCCACTATTCAAACATCAACCCCACCCAACACAAAACAATAAACACAAACCATATCCACACTCCCCATCCTACCATCTCATAATTCTAATAATTACCTACAATCCCACAATCAAATTTCAACTCTTTTAATTTACAACTATTCCCACATTCACCCCAACCTAAACACACCAACCAACAAACACTCACCAAAAACCCTAACAACTCAAACACATCAAAACTATTACTTATCTCTATCAAACCCACACATCTCCCCCAATACACCATAAAATACCTCTCAAACACCCTCCCTCTATCCCTCTAAAACTTTATAACCTAAAACAACCCACCACCCTCACCAACACACCCTTCATCTCATCCAAACATCAACAAACCTACCACAAACACAAACAATACCCCATCTAAACCCCTACTAATAAAATTACCTAAACAACTAAAATCAAACCTAATAAATACCCTCAACCCCTCTAACTAAACCAACTACTCATACACCATTCACATACAAACACACCATAATCCCACACCCTCCAAACCACTAAACTACTCCTCAAACATAAACACCACCAAACACCACACCTCCCCCCTTCACCCCCAACTCTACACTCACTCACAACTAAAACTCACTAAACTATCTCACCAACCCCACTAACACTAACATACTAAAACACACCTAACACCACACAACTAAAACAACAATACACAAAAACCCACACATACAACTCCCAACCTATCAACAACACACCCATCAAACACATTCATAAATTCAATCCCTTATAACTATCCACCCTATACAACAAATCCAACCAACACTAATCCAACCAACACAAACCCACAACAACACCCACTACCACAACACCCAAACACCTCCATCACAACCCAACAACCAACCCTCCACCCACCCCACACAACCCCCCCACCAA